>OY856409.1:1406590306-1406700306 GCA_963693085.1 Alisma plantago-aquatica | reverse complement strand
GTATGATCCATGATAAAGAGATCATGAAACCAGAATCGAGAAGGTTGATGAGCCCTAACCCTAATTTAGGGCAATGCTAGGTGAAACCCTAATTTAGGGTAATGGTGTAACCCTAATCTAGGGTGATGATATGAGAAATTCTAATTCAGGGTAATATAATGACAAACCCTAATTGAGAGAATGCTTCATGAAACCCTGATTTTGGGTTCTAGTGCATGAAACCCTAATGTGGGCAATATGATGATGAACCATAACCCTTATTTCTGGGTGATTGTATGTGAAACCCTAACCCTAATGAAGGGTGATGGTATGTGAAATCCTAATCCTAATAATAGAATAGTGGCTAATACCTGGATAAGGGAAATACCTAAAGTGGTTGATTATAGGCAATCTTATAGAAAGCAATGCCTTAACCTGAGATGAGTCCATATCAATGAAGATAGTTGGACAATTCTAATGTGTGTTCTATGACCTATGCACGTCATGATATAGGTGATAGGTTAGTGGATAAAAGTATTAAGATGGGAAATACCTTTATACAATATAAGTTGATAAACTTAAGTAAGTTAAGAGTGATGAGGGAAGTAATACTTCAAGACATCATAGATATCACATCCAGCTCTTTAAAAATGATACTCCTTGATACATCTCGAATCCAACATAATTGGATGAGTAACATATGAAGAGTGTTATCCTAATTGTTACATTAAAGATGTTTTTAATGGGCCTTGTAAGCGATGAGGTTAGTTGTTACCTAGTGAGAGGTAACAAGATATTTTAATGGGCTTTGTGAGCCATATGAGTAAGTTGTTTCCTAGTGAGAGGTACAAAGATGAATATAAAGGTCTCTTGTAAGAGATGATAATGTTCATAATAAACTAAGAAATGGAAACTTAGTAACATAATAATAATAACAAAAGGATACAATAAATATAATGAAATCTTGATCATACATGTTTTGAATATGCTTGAAGGAGAAAAGAGGAATACTTGTTTTACATAAAGGATGTGATTATGTATGATGTCATGGACAAAGTTTAATGATGATAAAAGGATGTGGTACCCAATGCTGTGTAATCATGATTGGTTAGAGTCCAATGCATGGTTGTGTAATCAGGATTGGTTTGAGTCCAATGCATGGTTGTGTAATCAGGATTGGTTAGAGTCCAATGCTTGGTTGTGTAATCAGGATTGGTTAGAGTCCAATGCATGGCTGTGTAATCAGGATTGGTTGAAGTCCAACGTCTGGCTGTGTAATCAGGATTGGCTAAAATCCAATGCCTGGCTTTGTAATCAAGAATGGTTAAAGTCCAATGTCTGGCTATGTAATCAGGATTGGTTAAAGTCCAATACCTAGTTGTGTAATCAGGATTGGTTAGAGTCCAATGCATGGCTATGTAATCAAGATTGGTTAAAGTCCAATTCCTGGCTGTGTAATCAGGATTGGTTAAATTCCAATGCCTGGCTGTTGGTTAAAGTCCAATGCCTGGTTGTGTAATCAGGATTGGTTAAAGTCCAATACATGATTGTGTAATTAGGATTTGTCAAAGTCAAATACCTGGCTATGTAATCAAGATTGGTTAAAGTACAATGCCTGGCTATGTAATTAGGATTGGTTAAGTCCAATACCTAGAGTGGCATGAAGCCTATAATCACAGGATTGGTGATAATCCAACCACTGGCTATTATTAAAGGTTTGGCATAGTCCAAT
The DNA here is from genome assembly GCA_963693085.1 of Alisma plantago-aquatica. Lineage (NCBI taxonomy): Eukaryota > Viridiplantae > Streptophyta > Magnoliopsida > Alismatales > Alismataceae > Alisma > Alisma plantago-aquatica. Next base: position 1,406,698,595 of record OY856409.1, on the reverse strand, counting down.
GCCTAGATAGAATATGATGATGTACACTCACATGTCTGGTATAATTCAATATCTATTTAGTATATTGGCTAAGGCCTACAGATAGAAACAAGAATGAATCATGGGTCACATATCAAAATAATGAGTATAATGAGAAAAGCTTGAGATGTTGAAATATTATGATAGATAAATGATATACATGCTCTTCCTATTCCTTATAAAGAGAATAAATGATTTACTGTTCAATCATAGATTGTTGCAATACTTTTAAAAAATGATAATGATCTAAACTGCTTATCATCTGCTCAGATTATATTAATAAACTGCAATAATAATGTTTTTGGCAGAGAGTAATATCTCTCACAGGGGCAATTTTCAATTGTCTCACCCCCGTGGGATCCAACATTTTTTAGGTGGACAAGCATGAAGGAGATTGAGAACATCTTATAGAAGAAGAACATCAATAGCAGTAGGGACAACAGTGACAACTCAGGTTGAGTGTACTGTCTGTCGTGTTTTGTAGATAGAAGTCCTATGTGTCGTCTTTGTACTCTCAGGTCCTCGAGTTAAATAGTTAGTACTTTAATGAATCAATTTGAGATTTTGGCTTAATCCCTCTAGGTTCTTATGCTGCTTGTGTATAGTTTTTAATAGAGTAGTTGATGCTTGTAATCTTCGAGAAGGGATGGTATAGGATATGTACTTATGAACTAGGATGTAAATAAAATACATTGGTCCTTGTTCAAAGATTTTTCCTGTGTTTGGATCTCTTTGTAAATGGTTTTAATTTGTAGTGATTTTCAGTAATCTACTATTAATGTTTGCTTCCGCTTAGTTAATGACATTTGTTCAAATGGTGCATCACTCTTCAAGTTACGATACATCTTGGTGCTCCCTGGATGCATATCATACATTGAAGAATGAGATTCCTCCATGATTAGCTTTCTTAAGTCATTGACATTAGGTACAACCATTCTACCATGGTAACAGACTACCTGATCATCTGACTCATGAAACCCACCCCATTTCTCACTACCATACTCTAACCTAATCTGCTGAATCACAGTATCAGCTTGTTGTGCTTCTTTGATTTGTTTCTTCAGAGTAGGTTTTATGTGCATCTCAGCTAACAGCCCGACTAACAACGATACCTAAAGCTGTATATTGTCTTGCCTCAAGGATATAATCATATCACTTTTAAAGCACACTAAGGAGTTCAACTGTGCTTTATATAAGTCTAGTGATGATGATTTCCTCACTAGTACATAAATGGGTTATAACATCACTACCAGTAGGGTCGGTTTTTGCAAATAACCGACTTTATATGTCTAAAAAAATGCGGGAACCACTTCAGACCTCTTGGGTTAGTTTTCTTAAAAAATCAACCTTGTAGTGTAACTCTATAGGGTCGGTTTTCCAAATAACCAACCTTATATGTCTATAAAAAATGTGAGCACCACTTAAGACCTCTTGGGTCACTTTTCTTAAAATAACCGACCTTGTAGTGTATCTCTATAGGGTCGGTTTTCCAAATAACTGACCTTATATGTCTATAAAAATGCAGGCTCCACTTAAGATCTCTAAGGTCTTAGCGTGGTAAAAATTTGCTTTATTTTGGCTTCACGCGTCGATCTATAGGGTCGGATAACTGACCTGATATGTCTACAAAAAATGCGGGTTAGACATCTTGAATCCAGTTTGCCTTCACACATGTATAAGCACATCTAAGTTCAGTTTTTTTCCATATAACCGACCCTAAAGGGCTCCTGGGTCGACAATATTGTCGACCGACATCAATTTTGGATCCATTTTAGTTCACGCATGTATAATCACCTCTAACGTCAATTTTTTTACTTTTAACCGACCCTAAAGGGCTCCTCAATCGACAAATTCATCGACCGAGATTAATTTTGGATCCAGTTAAGTTCACACATGTATAAGCACCTCTAGCATCAATTTTTTACTTTTAACCGACCCTAGAGCTCTTCTCGGTTGACGAATTTGTTGACCGATAACCTCTTGGTCGAAAAATTCGTCGACCGAGAAAGAGCTAGATTTCACGTGTATAAGCACCTCTAAGGTAATTTTTTCCTTATAACCGACCTCAGAGCTCCCTCAGTCGACGAATTTGTCGACCGATAACCTCTCGATCTACAAATTTGTCGACCAAGAAGGAGCCAAATTTACGTGTATAAACACCTCTAAAGTCGGTTTTTCCTTATAAGCGACCTTCGAGCTCCCTCGGTCGATGAATTTGTCGACCGTTAACTTCTCAGTCGACAAATTCGTTGACTGCGAAGGAGCCAGATTTCACATCTAGGGTCGGTTTTTTCTTATAACCGACCCTAAAGGGCTCCTCGATCCACAATATTGTCGACCGACATGAATTTTGGATCCAGTTTAATACTTTTCAAGACAATATTGTCGACCCTAAAGCATTGGGATCTCATTCCCTTGTCTCATTGTTGGGAATTCACATCCCTCTATACCACCATCATCACATTTGCTGGATCTAGGTATTCAAACCCTTAGTTCGTCACTAAACATGATTATCACTTATCAGGTAACTATTACCTTCAAGTCATCTGACCAAGGTATTCAGGATACCTGTTACACAAGCATCTCACATAACTCATTAGGCATATTCAACTTCTTGTTGTCACTTCTCACTACGCAACAAATAAAATAATGGCTCACAAGGCCCATTACCATCATAGCTCATACCTGGTTACGCTTATTATCTCATGATACTTACATGGGTAGTATACATGATAACAACCATATCAATTTCATATCAACATCATTCAATACAATAATAACATCACTATTCCCACATTAGGATTAGAGTTTCCCATCTTTATCAATTAGGGTTTCACATAACACCATCCCATATTAAGGTTTCAGATAACATTATCCCATATTAGGGTTTTACACAACATCACCCTATATTAGGGTTTCACACAACATCATCCCATATTAGGGTTTCACATAACATTATCCCATATTAGGGTTTCACACGACATCACCCTATATTAGGGTTTCACATAACATCCTCCCATATTAGGGTTGTATAAGCACCTTAGAGCTCCCTCGGTTGACGAATTTGTCGACTGATTTCCCCTCGGTCGACATATTCATCGACCGAGAAGGAGCTAGATTTCACGTGTATAAGCACCTCTAGGGTCGGTTTTTTCCTTATAACCGACCCTAAAGTGCTCCTCGATCGACAATATTGTCGATAGATATGAATTTTGAATCCAGTTTAGTTCACGCATGTATAAGCACCTTTACAACTCACCTCGGTCGATGAATTTGTCGACCGATAACCTTTCGGTAAAAAATTAATCGACCGAGAAAGAAACAGATTTCACGTGTACAAGCACCTCTAGGGTCGATTTTTCTTATAACCGACCCTATAGGACTTCTCGGTTGACGAATTTGTTGACCGACATGAATTTTGGATCCAGTTTAGTTCATGCATGTATAAGCACCTTTAGCATCGATTTTGTACTTTTAACCGACCCTAGAGCTCCCCTCGGTTGATGAATTTGTCGACCGATAACCTCTCAGTTGACAAATTTGTCGATCGAAAATGTGTTTGAGTGTTTTTAAATAACCAAATACGGGCACCGCTTATCTTTAGTATCGGATTGTTTATTTTAACTGATGCTACAGGTCGAGTCTCTCCTTTAAAATGGATGAAACCTAGTCTTTCTCCCCCGCGAAACAAAATTTTCGTTCTCTTTTTCTCTCCCGCGATGTAGATACCTTCCATGCTTCTTTCCCATGAAGCCCTTACCACCTCTCTGTACTGCCAAAGCCTTGCCTCCTCTCTACGAAAAGTGCTCGTCGTCGCCGCCTCTCCACACTTCCACGAAGGTCGCTGCCTCTCCGTGAAGGTCGTCTCATCCTCCATGAAGGTCGCCGCCGTTTCCAAGTAAGGTAGTCACCGTTTCCAAGTAAGGTCACCGTCGTTTCCAAGTAAGGTTCCCGAGTTTGTTACCGGGTTTGGATCCACCTTTCTTAGTCTTAGTAAGTGAGATCTGTCTCTTTTTCTTTGTTTTTCTTGTTGTTCTATCTTCCCCTCTCTTTTTCTTGGTTGAATCCATGACGTTCCATGGTGGATCTTGAGATAATGGTTGAAAACATCTTCCACTCTCTTCTTCTTACCTTTTCAACATAGGGTTTGCTTCCTCTTTGAAGAAGGAACCAACTTGGTGAAGAGGAGTTCCCAAGCTAGGGTTTCTTCCCCATTTTTCTTCAATCTACCTTGTTGTTTGGAGTTTCTACATCATTTCTAAGGTGAGTTATATAACTTTGTCCATGATTGTTGTTCACTCTTACATTACATGTACATGATTTTGCCTTAAAAATATTGATCCAAGTATAAAGATGTACCTTTACCTAGGGTGTGAGCTTGTATGATAGTTTTTTGTATCATCTTAGATGAACCCTACATCTTGTGCATGATTTTTTTGTATGGAAGTGGTAATCATAGACCTTGTTTGCATATGGATAGCTTTTAATCTCTCAAAAGATGTATATTTCTAGGATTTCAAACTATTTTTTCCTCCTTATATTTCAAGCAATCTATCATTTTGTAAATTATGATGTGATTATGAATCATTTTTGTCATGAATGTGTGGTTTTCTATGGTTACGGTTGAGCATCAATGCTCCCCTCTCCCAGAATATATGAATCTTAATTTCTATTTGAGTTTTAACATTTCAGTGTACCCCTCGGTCGAAAATTTTGTCGACCGAAATATTATCGGTCGACAATTTTCTCGACCAAGGGGTACACTAAAATGTTTAATTAAAATTTTAGCGTCGGTTATTCCAAAAAACCGACCCTATAAACTCTCTCGGTCAACTAATTTTTGGATCGATAACCTTTCGGTTGACAAATTCATTGACCGAGGAGGATCCAGATTTCACGTGTATAAGCACCTTTAAGATCGGTTTTTCCTTATAACCGACCTTAGTGCTCCCTCCATCGACAAATTTGTCGACCGATAACCTCTCGGTCAAAAAATTCATCGACCAAGAAGGAGTACACTGAAGTGGCTATTCAATATTTAGCGTCATTTATTCTAAAAAAACCAACACTGTAAACTCTCTCAGTCGAGATAATTGTCGACCGAAAATGTGTTCGGTCGACAATTTTCTCGATCAAGAGTGTTTACAGGGTCGGTTTTTTGGAATAACCGACCTTACAGGCTCCTTTTTTCTCACCTGGGTCAGATTTTTTATAACCTTTTGAGTCGGTGTTTACTCTGTAAGGTCAGTTTTTTCTGGTCAAATAAATCGATGCTATAGAGCAAAGTCTATAGCGACAGCCACTTAGGCGTCGGTTAAAAAGTGACACTGCAGGCTTAAAAAAACCGACGCTACAGACCATTCCTGTACTAGTGCCTACTTAGTGCATCATCCACTACATTAGCCTTCCATGAATGATAATCAATTGTACAATCATAGTCCTTGATTAACTCCATCCAGCAACATTGTCTCATGTTCAACTCATGTTGTGAGAAGATATATTTAGATTCTTATGGTCTGTGAAAATCTGGAATGTTTCTCCATAGAGATAATGTCTCCAGATCTTTAAAGCATGGACCACAACAGCTAGCTCTGGATCATGTGTCGGATAAATCTCCTCGTGTTTCTTAAGCTGTCGAGAGGCAAAAGAAATCACTTGATTATCCTGCATCAACAAGCATCCTGGACCATTCTTAGATGCATAATAGAAAACTATGTACCCCTTCCCTTGCTCAGGTAACACCAACACAGGTGCACTTGTTAACCTTTCTTTTAATAACTAGAAAGAATGTTGACACTTGTCATTCCAGACAAAAGGAAACTCCTTCCTGGTCAACTTGGTTAGGTGTAAAGCTATGAAACTGAAGTTCTTAATGAACCTCATGTAATAACCCGCCAGTCCTAGGAAACTACGTATCTCTGTCGGTGTCTTTGGTTGTTCCCATTACAGGATAGAATCTACCTTCTTAGGATCAACACAGATACCTGAGGCAGATATTACGTGTCCTAGAAAAGAAACTTCTGGTAACCAAAACTCACATTTGCTAAACTTAGCATATATCTTATGCTCTCTTAGCAAAGTTAAAGCCTGACAGAGGTACTGCTCATGTTGTTGAGCATCTCTACTGTATATCAAGATGTCATCTATGAAGACAACTATGAACTGATCAAGAAAAGGCTGGAAGATTCTATTCATGAGTTCCATGAATGCATCTGGTGCATTAGTTAGTCCAAATGACATAACTATGAACTCATAGTGACCATACCTTGTCCTAAAGGTAGACTTAGGTATGTCACCTTCCTTGATACACAATTGATGATATCCCGACCTCAGATCTATCTTAGAGAAGATAGTTGCACCACACAACAGATCAAACAAGTCATCGATCCTTGGCAGATGATACTTATTCTTTATGGTTACTTTATTAAGTTGTCTATACAATGCATAACCACATAAATCTATCGTTCTTATTAACAAAGAGAACCAGAGCACCCCATGGTGAAGTACTCACTCGGTTAAAACCTTCCTCAAGCAATTCCTATAACTGCTTCTTGAGCTCTGCCATCTTAGTAGGTGCCATTCTATACGGTGTTTTTGCTATTGGTTGCGTGCCTGGGATTAGATTAATCTCAAAATCAATCTCTCGGGGCGAAGGAACACTTGGAAGTTCCTCAAGAAACTGATGAACCCTCCAGATTCATCTGCACAGTCGCCAATTCTAGGGATTTTGTTCCTCATATTGACTGATTTACCCTCGCTTTGGTTTCCTTTGAGTGTTTCACCAATTCCTTGCAAATATTGCCTAAATAGTTCTAATTACTAGTATATTCGATGATATTATCTCTTACACATTCTCCTTTCCCTTTGCAGATCACTCGCAACCATCCGATCGAGATCCAACAGTTCCTTTTCATCCAACCACTAAGGAAAATCAAGAAATTCCATGCATACGGTCTCAAGAACGTTTGGATCCTCGCGGTCCCGAGACCGTTTGGATCCTCGCGGTCTCAAGAACATTTGGATCCTCGCGGTCTCAAGACCGTTTGGATCCTCGCGGTCTCAAGACCGTTTGGATCCTTGCGGTCTTAAGACCGTTTGGATCCTCGCGGTCTCAAGACCGTTTGGATCCTTGCGGTCTCAAGACCGTTTGGATCCTCGCGGTCTTAAGACCGTTTGGATCCTCGCGGTCTCAAGACCGTTTGGATCCTCGCGGTCTCAAGACCGTTTGGATCCTCGCGGTCTCAAGACCGTTTGGATCCTCGCGGTCTCAAGACCGTTTGGATCCTCGCGGTCTCAAGACCGTTTGGATCCTCGCGGTCTCAAGACCGTTTGGATCCTCGCGGTCTCAAGACCGTTTGGATCCTCGCGGTCTCAAGACCGTTTGGATCCTCGCGGTCTCAAGACCGTTTGGATCGTCACGGTCTCAAGACCGTTTGGATCCTCGTGGTCTCAAGACCGTTTGGATCCTCGTGGTCTCAAGACCGTTTGGATCCTCGCGGTCTCAAGACCGATCGAAGCAAGACCGCGAGCGCTATCAAGACCGTGTGAGCAAAGCAAACCGTATGAAGAAGATCTTTTAGTAAACCGTTCGGACTCACACAAAATGCATGAGGGACAGATATGCGCCTATAAATAGGACCCCAAGGGTCCTTATTCCGGGGCCCATCTCATTACGGCCAAAAGCTGCCGGACTGGGACCAGTGCCGGAACGCCGCCAGATTGCCCGAGCACCGTTCCCGACCAAACTTCACCCACAGCCTCAGAATCCCATCCTGAGTCCAGATCCGGTGAGCAGCCAGTCCGGGCGCAGGTCTAGTAGGCTGTTCCATCACCATCTCACCATTGCTCACACCATAGCTCCACCTCATCCTACTTTTGCTATTCCGGAGGTTGACCCGAAGATCGAGGCGGAGAAACGGACGACATCGACCACGACGGAGCAGTCCCGGAGACTGCGATGATCTACACCGGGCTGTCACAGATCTACTCTTCTGCTCCGACGATGCTTTCTTTCTCTCTCTTCTCTTTCTTTATTGCTCCCTCTATGAGGAGCGAGTAGTTCCATCCACTGGGGTGCGGGGACTAGCCCCGCTGCCCGTGTTTTGTATCTTGTACTAAAAAGATGTTATCATTCCGTTTCAATACTAAATCGTTTCATACATGCTCGAATGTTGGCCGAGTTCTTGTATGCATCTATTGTCTTTCGTTGTGGTTTGTCTACGACCGCTCCCGAGACTCGAATACCGGTTTAGTTTTGGTTTCTGGTGCGTGTATCCACCGCGCACCCGTTTCGGTATCTAGGAATGCTTTCTAAGGAGTGGAGTAAACTCACCTCCATCGTTGTACTTTTGTACTATGAAATGGAATCAGTTGACGTACAAAAGTGCGATCTTGACAGGTCGAGGAACACACTCTGAGGAGAGAGTGGTGCAAAGTACTTGACCATTCGTTCGAGAATGGCTGACGTTGCAACACTCTCACGTTTCTCGTAGCTATATCCTTGAAAGAGGGATAGTCTATAAGGATACTAATCGATTTGGTAATCATCGCTCGCTTTTTAGTTTTCCGATGCACGTTTCACGAGGTCGAGTAAGATTTTCTCTTCGGAGACTACATATCTTCATTGACACATAGATACGTACCGAATGAGAGTTACCCAACCCGTGAAGGATGTGTGCACCGCTCTTGTCCTATAAGACATCGGTTTTGTATAACATCCATGTATCTTGCTTACAAGTCTTGCTATGTTTGGTACAAGTACAATTCATGTGTAGTGGTGGCGAACGCCTGCATCACCCCAGTGATCCATCATCATCTGCTAATCTTAGTTTTTAATCCTTAAACTAGTTTTTATTCTTGCCTTTACTTTTGCATGCTTTAGGTTAAATAACTCAAATCAAACTTCTGGTCTTAGATGATTAACTTAGATTGATACGAAACAAGAAAAAGACACTCAGATTCTTAACGTTGTCCTTTGGGTTCGATCCTAAATCTGTACTATGATAAGGCTTCCACACTCTTGTGGGGTTGGAGCATTTATCTAGCACCAGTTGTAGGTAAACCTAGAGAGAACATCAACTCCCTAGGGTTTTTGGTGCATATTAGGACTTCCATTGGAAAAGTAATCTTTTGGTGTAAGTTCTAGCTCCATCAAAAAATGGCGCCGTTGCCAGGGACAACGGTATAAGAGTCGTCTTTTTCAAATTTTGTGTCGATTTAGGTTTCTCTAGGGTTTTCTTTTTCTTTTCAAAAACCTAAAAAGTAAAGGACTTAATCTTGCATATCATCTTGGATTTGAAGTGGTTGGTCAAACTTGATAAACTCTTTCTTTGATTTCAGGTACCAATTCTCTTCAAAATGAAGCAGTCAGTGCCACCAACCAATAGTTGTCAATTCTGTGGCGACTATTCTCATGCATCAATCAACTGTTTCAACGTTCATCCTCTCTACGTGATGGCCTTGCGTCAAGTAATTATGAATCGTATAGTCGGGAAACTCAGAGCAACCACTCCATACAACTATGGATATAACGCAGGTTATATTCCATATCACCCCGGAGGCTACTACGAGAAACCTAACTATGTCGGATTTCAAGGCATAGACTGCAATACAAGAGGGCAATTGGAAAGCAACTCACATCCATACTATGATGAAGGAAGCTATTATCAACATCAATCAAACAGGTGCCATGAAGAGCCTTTTCATGAAAATCAACACACATTGATGGAGGAACTACGTGCCTTACAAACATCGGTGGCTCAACAACTAGCTGATCAGACAGCCGCGACCAAGAAGTTGATAGCCGACCTTAATCAACTTACGCAACTTGTCAACGCTCCTGAGCAACATGCAGAACAACTTCAAAATTCAACTAAGCACATCCTTAGTCCACATGTTGCAATAAATTATGATGATGACTACAAAATCATGTGGAATGTGCCTCCCAATAATTTTCAAGTGCCAGTACAGGGTGGGGAATCATCCTCAGAACCAATGACTGAACTCAAGGATGATACCTTCACCCCACCTCAGGAAAAAGAATCATTCTTCGAGCCAAAGTCTGACCCGGATAATGACTCTTGCACTATGCTCTTAGATGAAAGCATGAGTAACCAATGTGAAGACTTTCTCCAATTGGGAGATAAATTGGGAACAAATTTTAATGATTATCCATCTTCTCCCCCCATAAACTCAGACCCATCCATACAGATTGAGGGACAACCATCAATGATTGAAACCCTATATGACAAATGTTCTTCAACTTCAACTGTCTTGTCGTTGAATTCCAATGAAGAAAGGTCTATGTTACATGAACTCTACACTCCTTCTCAGTCAGACATAGATGAATATGAGACTGATTCAGATGAGGAGATGTCTTTTATGCGAGAGACTCAAATGATTCCATTACTGGAAAAGGATCCAATTTTTCCTTATGAAAACATTTCTGATCATTCGGCTGATCTAGAAACAAACTTTGAGGATGGGAGTGACCAAGATCCCGATCCAGAGACGAACCATACCACTCTCACTGATGATGAAATAGAATCAAGGGAGGATGAGGGGTCTCAATATGGCAATCTTATGACGGGTCCTTCCCATGAGATGACACCACCACAAGGAGTTCTAACGGAGCCAGTCCTCGAACAAGAATATGATTTTTCTATTGAATTTCCTTCTAGTCACTTGAATGAGATGATAGTGCAATATGAAGAGGAACATGATCCATCTCTTGACTTTAGAACGAACTACAGTTTTACTGTGAACTCTTGTAATGTCCCTTGGGAAGACAACAAGTCACAAACATATCCCCCCATAGTCACCCTTCCCTCCGAAGAAGCCCCTCTTGATATTCAAGAAACTGAGATGTGTCCATTACCTGAGCTAGATTCCATTCCTCCTATAGAAACTCCTCCCGAGTACTCAATAGAATCGGAGGAGTGTTATGAAGAAGAACTGGGACAGCAACATAACTCAGAAATGGTATACACCAGTCCCAATATTGAAGAAATGGGTTCATCAGGGAATTTTAGCCCTCAAAACGACATGTCATGGACTAATCCCTCCCATGAAGAATCATTGGAACCTCTATCTCAAGATCCCATAAATCCCTTACACGAGCAACAGTTCGTTTCACCAATCAAATCCTCTTCTAGTTACTTGGATGAGCTAAGGATGTTCTATGAGGAAAATTCTGAACAAAACCTTGAAAAGAGGAACGACGCTCTTACCAAATTCAACATTGATAAAGATGATGATACTTCTCAAAATAACTCCTCTGAAGAAGAAACGTCACCCTGGCCACCATATCCCACACAAGAAAAGCCAGGTGACGAAATGAAGCCGGAACCAGATCCACCACCTGATCTTGGACAGGAGGAAGTTCAAGTGGCCGACCCTCAATCAGTTGCCCCAGATTTTGAAGAAAGTAGTTTTACTTTGAACTTCGAGGGTGCGCCACAACCGGAAGGCACAAGTGGGCACAACCTTGATTTCTCGCATAGACCTCCAGTTTCGACTTCTTATGTTCCACCTCCCTCGCTGATGGGGGAAGGTCTCTGGATTCTACTGGAAGGACAACGAGGTCAAAGTAAGGTGCATCCAAGTCATCTAGAAGATTCGTTCAAGTTGCCACAACTTCCCAGCCAACAAGTTGTTCAGACCACTTCCTTATTTTCAGCACCAGCTATCGCAAGGCATCTTAACCGGACCTTCTTCCAACTAAGAGGACCTCCTGGTTAACATTGCTCAACCCTTCCCCTCCATCTTGAACCTAGTATTTGCTCAGAACTGGATAAATTCGTAAGTTCGAGGTGGAGGGCGAGTGGTATGACTTTCACTCCACCCTCTATCTTTCTTGTTTCCTGCTTTTCCATTCTAGTTTCTTTTTCGTAATTCTTTCCGCCTTTTTGTTAGTTTTCTAAATATAAAGCCTTTACCTAGTCGGCTTTTGCTTTACGAATCTGTGATCATCACCTCTTTTGTATTGCAAATTTCCTGGAAAAGAATACTTAAAACTAGCCAATACGTGTTTTTCATTTTGATTTGTCTATGAATCCTAATGTTATATCTCAAACAGGAAAAGATGATACACTTCAATAAGGCTGAGATAGATCAAATACACCACGCCTTTATCTGATTAATGGATCTGTTGTATGGATTTCTCGTTTGATGTTTCATCATGTCTCTTTTGGAGTAAAGTGTGATGGAGAATAGAGACCCGTCGCATGGAATCGCTAAGCAAACTGCATCATGATCCAAACTCTCTCTTCTTCTTTCATTTTCATTCCCCTCTGTTCACTAACCATGCCAAAGTCTTAAGTTCGGTGTGGCACGCCACACTCCTTTCTAGTGAAAACTAGAACGTTGCCGAACTTTAAGTTCGGTGTGGTAAACCACACCTCTGCAAAACTCTAAGTTCGGTGTTGTACACCACACCCCTCTTTCCACTACTGCTTCTTCCATACCCCTCAATACATAACGGGGGTGTACCACCTTCTCAAAGAGTATACAATGATGTTTTTGCACATACCGAGGTCGGTGAAAAATCTACCCCGATTCCAAAAAGAGGCTTGGCAGCCCAAATATGAAAAAAATCCAAAAATACCCTTTGACCTAAGCCATGTGAGAATGAATAAAAGCCAGAGTGTGAATAAAAACATGAGAGTTGTGCCCTGAATAAGGATAGCCGATAAAGATCTTGCCCGGCCAGTACATTAGCTGCCCTCATGAAGGCAGATGTGTCGTGACCGGTAGTGAGATCCTAAGGATCCAAAAATAACCCTTTACCTCCCCTCAAAGCGGTAAAAGAGCCAAAAGCCTTAAGCCAACCTATACACACTTCTGAGTTACCTTTAGAAAAAGAAAATAATCGAGTGTAAGGCTAAGCCAACCAGAGTTGTGCATAAATCATTCAAAGTATCTCGATGAGCCGTTTAATTTTAAGAGTCTTGATTCAATCAGAGGAGAGACTTTTACCTTTTTATCACACCATCATTCTCTCTTCTTTCAACACCAGTGACAGATCATATGCATTTTGTTGATTCGTTGGGTCTATTCAAAACCTCATAAAACTCTTTAACATGACCGCTAAAACAGAGAGTGAGAAGGAAGTACTTCAGCAAAGTGAAATCAGAAACAAGGATATCATAAGATGTATTTCGTGATCTAAGGAAGCCTTGATGTTGTACCAATCTGAGCAACGAACAAATCTATCATATGACATAAGGATGAGGCAAACACGAGATGAACCATTTCATTGGCGACTGTTTTAAGTTTTTCGTTCCTCGGGACGAGTAACACTTAAGTTCGGTGTGGTGATGAATCCTCCAGATCCACCTTCAATCACCAATTCAAAGGATTTTTAACGTTTTTGCCCTAATTTTGTTTTGTCTCATTTTCCCTTTTCTCTTTTCTCGTGAAAATTCTGACACTCACATGCAGATGAGGTAATTACGAGACGAACGAGCTTTTTGTCGACTATCTTAAGTTTTTCTCTGTTCCTCGGGACGAGTAACGCTCAAGTTCGGTGTGGTGATGAACCCTCCAGATTCATCTGCACAGTCGCCAATTCTAGGGATTTTGTTCCTCATATTGACTGATTTACCCTCGCTTTGGTTTACTTTGAGTGTTTCACCAATTCCTTGCAAATATTGCCTAAATAGTTCTATTACTAGTATATTCGATGATATTATCTCTTACACATTCTCCTTTCCCTTTGCAGATCACTCGCAACCATCCGATCGAGATCCAACAGTTACTTTTCATCCAACCACTAAGGAAAATCAAGAAATTCCATGCATACGGTCTCAAGAACGTTTGGATCCTCGCGGTCCCGAGACCGTTTGGATCCTCACGGTCTCAAGACCGTTTGGATCCTCGCGGTCTCAAGACCGTTTGGATCCTCGCGGTCTCAAGACCGTTTGGATCCTCGCGGTCTAAAGACCGTTTGGATCCTCGCGGTCTGAAGACCGGTTGGATCCTCGCGGTCTGAAGACCGTTTGGATCCTCGCGGTCTCAAGACCGTTTGGATCCTCGCGGTCTTAAGACCGTTTGGATCCTCGCGGTCTCAAGACCGTTTGGATCCTCACGGTCTCAAGACCGTTTGGATCCTCACGGTCTCAAGACCGTTTGGATCCTCGCGGTCTCAAGACCGTTTGGATCCTCGCGGTCTCAAGACCGTTTGGATCCTCGCGGTCTCAAGACCGTTTGGATCCTCGCGGTCTCAAGACCGTTTGGATCCTCGCGGTCTCAAGACCGATCGAAGCAAGACCGCGAGGGCTATCAAGACCGTGTGAGCAAAGCAAACCGTATGAAGAAGATCTTTTAGTAAACCGTTCGGACTCACACAAAATGCATGAGGGACAGATATGCGCCTATAAATAGGACCCCAAGGGTCCTTATTCCGGGGCCCATCTCATTACGGCCAAAAGCTGCCGGACTGGGACCAGTGCCGGAACGCCGCCAGATTGCCCGAGCACCGTTCCCGACCAAACTTCACCCACAGCCTCAGAATCCCATCCTGAGTCCAGATCCGGTGAGCAGCCAGTCCGGGCGCAGGTCTAGTAGGCTGTTCCATCACCATCTCACCATTGCTCACACCATAGCTCCACCTCATCCTACTTTTGCTATTCCGGAGGTTGACCCGAAGATCGAGGCGGAGAAACGGACGACATCGACCACGACGGAGCAGTCCCGGAGACTGCGATGATCTACACCGGGCTGTCACATATCTACTCTTCTGCTCCGACGATGCTTTCTTTCTCTCTCTTCTCTTTCTTTGTTGCTCCCTCAATGAGGAGCGAGTAGTTCCATCCACTGGGGTGCGGGGACTAGCCCCGCTGCCCGTGTTTTGTATCTTGTACTAAAAAGATGTTATCATTCCGTTTCAATACTAAATCATTTCATACATGCTCGAATGTTGGCCGTGTTCTTGTATGCATCTATTGTCTTTCGTTGTGGTTTGTCTACGACCGCTCCCGAGACTCGAATACCGGTTTAGTTTTGGTTTCTGGTGCGTGTATCCACTGCGCACCCGTTTCAGTATCTAGGAACGCTTTCTAAGGAGTGGAGTAAACTCACCTCCATCGTTGTACTTTTGTACTATGAAATGGAATCAGTTGACGTACAAAAGTGCGATCTTGACAGGTCGAGGAACACACTCTGAGGAGAGAGTGGTGCAAAGTACTTGACCATTCGTTCGAGAATGGCTGACGTTGCAACACTCTCACGTTTCTCGTAGCTATATCCTCGAAAGAGGGATAGTCTATAAGGATACTAATCGATTTGGTAATCATCGCTCGCTTGTTAGTTTTCCGATGCACGTTTCACGAGGTCGAGTAAGATTTTCTCTTCGGAGACTACATATCTTCATTGACACGTAGATACGTACCGAATGAGAGTTACCCAACCCGTGAAGGATGTGTGCACCGCTCTTGTCCTATAAGACATCGGTTTTGTATAACATCCATTTATCTTGCTTACAAGTCTTGCTATGTTTGGTACAAGTACAATTCATGTGTAGTGGTGGCGAACGCCTGCATCACCCCAGTGATCCATCATCATCTACTAATCTTAGTTTTTAATCCTTAAACTAGTTTTTATTCTTGCCTTTACTTTTGCATGCTTTAGGTTAAATAACTCAAATCAAACTTCTGGTCTTAGATGATTAACTTAGATTGATACGAAACAAGAAAAAGACACTTAGATTCTTAACGTTGTCCTTTGGGTTCGATCCTAAATCTGTACTATGATAAGGCTTCCACACTCTTGTGGGGTTGGAGCATTTATCTAGCACCAGTTGTAGGTAAACCTAGAGAGAACATCAACTCCCTAGGGTTTTTGGTGCATATTAGGACTTCCATTGGAAAAGTAATCTTTTGGTGTAAGTTCTAGCTCCATCAAAAAATGGCGCCAAAAGATTACTGAGGTGCTCGGGCAATCTGGCGGCGTTCCGGCACTGGTCCCAGTCCGGCAGCTTTTGGCCGTAATGAGATGGGCCCCGGAATAAGGACCCTTGGGGTCCTATTTATAGGCGCATATCTGTCCCTCATGCATTTTGTGTGAGTCCGAACAGTTTACTAAAAGATCTTCTTCATACGGTTTGCTTTGCTCACACGGTCTTGATAGCCCTCGCGGTCTTGCTTCGATCGGTCTTGAGACCGCGAGGATCCAAACGGTCTTGAGACCGCGAGGATCCAAACGGTCTTGAGACCGGGAGGATCCAAACGGTCTTGAGACCGCGAGGATCCAAACGGTCTTGAGACCGCGAGGATCCAAACGGTCTTGAGACCGCGAGGATCCAAACGGTCTTGAGACCGCGAGGATCCAAACGGTCTTGAGACCGCGAGGATCCAAACGGTCTTGAGACCGCGAGGATCCAAACGGTCTTGAGACCGCGAGGATCCAAACGGTCTTGAGACCGCGAGGATCCAAACGGTCTTGAGACCGTGAGGATCCAAACGGTCTTGAGACCGCGAGGATCCAAACGGTCTTAAGACCGCGAGGATCCAAACGGTCTTGAGACCGCGAGGATCCAAACGGTCTTAAGACCGCGAGGATCCAAACGGTCTTGAGACCGCGAGGATCCAAACGGTCTTGAGACCGCGAGGATCCAAACGGTCTTGAGACCGCGAGGATCCAAACGGTCTCGGGACCGCGAGGATCCAAACGTTCTTGAGACCGTATGCATGGAATTTCTTGATTTTCCTTAGTGGTTGGATGAAAAGGAACTGTTGGATCTCGATCGGATGGTTGCGAGTGATCTGCAAAGGGAAAGGAGAATGTGTAAGAGATAATATCATCGAATATACTAGTAATTAGAACTATTTAGGCAATATTTGCAAGGAATTGGTGAAACACTCAAAGTAAACCAAAGCGAGGGTAAATCAGTCAATATGAGGAACAAAATCCCTAGAATTGGCGACTGTGCAGATGAATCTGGAGGGTTCATCACCACACCGAACTTGAGCATTACTCGTCCCGAGGAACAGAGAAAAACTTAAGATAGTCGACAAAAAGCTCGTTCGTCTCGTAATTACCTCATCTGCATGTTAGTGTCAGAATTTTCACGAGAAAAGAGAAAAGGGAAAATGAGACAAAACAAAATTAGGGCAAAAACGTTAAAAATCCTTTGAATTGGTGACTGAAGGTGGATCTGGAGGATTCATCAGAAACACATCTTCAAATCCCTAACTATCAGAACTTCTGAAAGATTAGGGCTCTCCATTGTGGTGTCTACCACATGAGCCAAATACAAAGAATCCTTGTCTCATCAGCTTCTCAGCTACCATAGCAGACACTAGAGAGGTTGGAAGATTCTTTCTGTCTCCCTGAAAGATCCATGTGTCACTGTCATTTGTGAACACATCTTGCTTGGAATCACAATCCAAGACAACCTTATACTTCTCTAAGGTGTCCATCCCAAGGATATATCAAACCTGTGCATCTCAAGTGGTCTAAGATCCACCTGAATGTGATGTTCAGAAAAGGAAAGAATGCAGGGAGAACATACCTCCCACCGCACTGCAGATCCCAACAAAGGGGTTTCTAATAACAAGCTATCTACTCTACGATTAATTGTCATATTGCAGTCATGAATCACTTCTCAAGTGATGAAGGAGTGTGTAGCACCTATATCAGTTAAAATAGATACAAAGCAAGAGGAAGACATATCAGAATGAAATAGTTCTATCTGGCCTGTCACAACTCGAGGGTTGACTACTACTTCAGGTTCATTCATCACATAGAATATCACCGTTACTTGTTGTTGACCCTGTGCTCTGTTGTTGAGTGCTAACAAACCAGCTTGGGATGCCTATCCACGTCCTTGAGTGTTATTAGAAAATTGTCTCCTCTAATGGCCTTGTTGATTCTACCTCAGGGGTTGAGTCACATTTCTAACTTTATCAGGACAATCTCTCATCAAGTGTCCTGGCCTCCCACACTGGAAGTAGTTGTAGCTTTCCAAATTATGCCTAGGTGGTCCTGTTACTGATGTTGATGTTGTACTGGGGGCTCTATTTGGAGTAAAACTACAACCCCTATCCCTACTAGATGTACATTACGTCTGGTTATTGAATCTTGGTGGTCCCATTGGTGCAAAAAACCTCAGTTTCTTGAATTCCTCGGACCTCTGTCCTTGAAACTGAGGATCCAAATGTGGCGAACCTATCCCTATTTTCTAAAGTAGACACAAGAGTGGTCAATTCAGCATTCAGCCCCTTCTCAAAATGTCGAATTATTTCTTCATCAGTAGATGCCATATGCGGACAGAACCGCAAAAGCTCCATGAACTTAGCTTCATACTTGCTAATGTCCATTTTTCCTTGCCTTAACCTCTCCAATTGAGAGATCTTCTCGTCTAGATAAGTCTTAGGGAAGTATCTACTGATGAATTCTCGTTGAAATTCTTCCCATCCGATCTCAACAACTGGCCTCTTGCCCTCTTCTATTGTCCACCAGTGGCCAGCACTCCCTTTTAGGAGGTACACTGCATGCCTCACCTTTTCTACTTTAGGGATATTGAGGATTCTATAGGCCTTCTCCAACTCAGTCAACCACAAGTCAACATCTATTTGGTCAACTATACCTGCATAATTTGTGGCTCCAACCCGGTGAAGTCATTTAAAAGTCTTGCCAGCTCCTTGTCCTTGATTGTGGGTTGGTGCCCTAGGTGTAGGTGGTGGCATCCTATCCTCCATATGCATCATGGTTTCCTTGAACTGCCTAAATAGAGCATGGAAAGCTACGTTTGTTGGTATGTATACCCATAGAGCAAGTCATATGATGATTGTAATGGGATACTATGTAAATGATTTGAATAATAATAAAGGCAATTTCCAATCTATATGTTTAAACTATTTCAGAGATGATGGTGTAACATGATAGATGTCTAAAGAATGGTTTTACTCAATGCCGTATGCTTTTAGGTTCATGACCTAAACGATGAGATCACACGGATGTCAAAAGTATACATTCTTGTTTGGTCCCTAGTCGGTTGTTATTGTGGAAATAACCATAGACATCAATAACACTAAAGACTAGATTGTGTGTTGGTTGATGACAGAATCTCATTAGTCATGATATAGAGATATCAAACCAAGCACACATGTACTTGTTAGAGAACAAGGTACCAGACAGACCCACCGTGAGTGTGGCACATGGAACCTTGACTTGGTAGTCGCAGTCAGCTCTCACAGTGATATTGGTGAGTGTGATTCTTAGACCTGAAATCACTACACTCAACACATGTGGTTGGGCACACTTTGACATCATCAAACGCAGTCATGAAACATGGGTTGTTATAAAGGTGATGATTGGGTGGCTTTGACACATGGGGCTTTTGAGGGGTGAGTGATAGATATGGGATTTGTCCCTCCCAAGGGAGTTTGATATCCTTGGCCACTTGATGAGTAGGATTGAGAAAGGCATGCACATGCACATGTGAATCAATATGTGATATTGATGTCATACACATCTCATCAATCTGCTCTGAGATCAAGGAAATATATGAACATTGACAGGATGACTGTTCCATGCCTCGAGTTCATTCAGGATATCAGTGACAAAGGAATTATACATTCACTGTAACACCATTCACGAATTATAGGGATAAAAGTTGTTCTCCAACTTTCTATTTCACTTGGGTAGCACTGATGTGTGACTAGGCACCACTCTTTGCTTGTGAAGTCATAAATGTTATGGACTTTCACTGCCAACGTGAAATGGACCTGCAGGGTCACACACATAGGATTTAACTTGGAAGAGGAGTTTTGTCCACAAAGCTATGTTTAGATTGATTTCTAAAGGAGTTTAGTAGTTCAATTAAACACTCAATCATTCGATGGCTCAATATCATATGGTTCAACGTGTTGGACGCATTGATTGGAGTATCAGATTGATTGAAATCGCAATTGATTAATTTTGCCCAACATGTGCTCCCAATCGATCGGCTCATGTGATGAACCGGTCGGCTGGGGTAGCTGAATCGGTCGGCTGGAATGTCCAACCGATCGGCTCATGCCCAGGTTGAACCGACCGGTTCAAGGGTTGAACCGATCGACTCAACTGGCGCAACCGATCGGCTCAACTGGTGCAACCGATCAGTTGGGAAAATCATGTCGGTAATAATTTTCCTTTGGTTTCAAATTTCTAATTCGATTGGGAATAATATTGGTATTCGATACCAATTGGGAAAGAAACAAGGAAAGTCCTTTTGAGCTGGTGTAGGACCATGAACTGATCGGTTCAGGGCACCAACCGATCGATTGGAGTTCCCCAAACAATCGGCTCAAGTCCAACCGATCGGCTCAGGGGCCAAACCGATCGGTTCAGGCTGTGAACCGATCGTTTCAGGTTGCGAACATATTGCTTTTTGTGGAAAATTATCATACCCTTCTACTCCTGCTTAGTCCCATATTGTCGGGGCAAGGGAACCCTGTCCCATGACCCTCCTATATATAGGGGTATTGGGGGCTTCTCGAAGAACAACTCAGTGCAACCAGTTGCTCTGCAAGTTGTCGTTCTCTCTATTTTTGGTAACCAAGAGAGAGCCCGAGCAAGTGCTTCCCGCAAAAGGGAGGTGCAACAAGGGAAGGACAACTACAGTTGCAACAGGTATCAGGAGAGTGTGTTGGCGACTAGTACGTCAATAGGAGGGTGCGACTCCTTCCACTTCCTTGTGGGACAAGGAGTGTGGAGTTCCAGGCAGTCTGTGTGGACGACTGCAGAGGCGGGAGACCTCTGTCGCTCGGAGGACAACTATCATCCGACAGTCCGGTAGGAGGAGGAGTCTTCAGTCCCGGTGTGACCAGGAGCCGCACAAACACTGTCCAAGACCGGAGGTGAAGACCGCGCAAGGCGCGAGGTACTGTCGCCGAGCGAGCCTCGGGATAAGGTATGCATCTACAAACCTTATTTCCTATTATATAGACGTTGACGTGAATCCTTTTGTTCTGGGTTTGGGGAGAAATTTTTTGTTTCCGCTGCTTCTCTGCCTCCTCTAAAACCCAACAGTGGTATCAGAGCACACGTCAATAGTTCTATATTTTAGGATTATCGATGTGATCGATTTTGGTATGTCGCCTTTATTTATTGCATGTGATGCGAATAATATCGGCTTTATGCATGTCCAATCCACAAATCCCTAATATACATATATGATATGTAATATTAATGCACTCGATACGCGTCGCCCTTAAACAAGTTTTGTGGTGGACGTGCAGTATGATTATGGCCTATAAACCCCTATATCTGTGTGTGGTTGTTTGGTTGCTTACATCTCAGTCTGTGCACCGATTCCCTTTCTCTTATTCCTGATGTAAATCGAAATAATTTGAGAATTCTTTTCCTACCATTGCTCCCCCCGAATGTAACTCGGGGTTTCAAAATACAATTATACAATAGGAATAGATTTTTATTTCTTGTTATGTCGAAGGACGACAGACGACTTGAGACGACCAGTTCAAGGAACGAGACGAGCGGGTGGCGACCAAAGGAGATGCACGATGACACATGAACCGATCGGCTGGAGGCACCAGTCGATCAGCTGGTGGCACCCAAACAACCAACTTGATGGCGAGCCGATCAGTCATGGAGATGAGCTGATCAAACCCAGAAAGGAAGACACAGATTTCATTTTGTACAGGTTGCATGCGATGTAGACCTAGATGACCGTGATTCCTCTTGGCTCGAGGAATCACAATAGGATGGCCATAATCATTGTTTTTTATCATTTCACATGTTTTCTGTGGGATATAGCATGTATATGATACATACTATATATTGTGGTGATTGGATATGTATATCTATATAAAAACCAAATCCCTCATTAAATATTAAGTTTTAGATGCCTTCCAAATGCGACACACGTGAATAGCTTGATTGACCAAGTGTGGGCACGCCCTAGCGTGGTGCACCGTCTATCTCGTGGAAGCGTGAAGGATGAATGTGTGGGTCTTCCCTAGCAGGGTGCACATTCATCGTGTTGGCTTTGGGTTGGACTTAACAAGGTGACCTAGATAGGATCTAGCACCTTGAGGCATGGAGATGATCATGGCAAAGAGTTGCAGGCGACATCTTACAAGAGTTGCATGTGATGCAACTGGCAAGAGTTGCCTACCTGAGAGATCTGAGTTGTGGGTGATAGCCCTAGCTGGTCCATGCCTCAGAGGATTTCAGGATCTTGACCCACTAGAATATTGTACACTGCAATCTTCCGAATTGATAGTGAGGGCTATCAATTTGAGTCAAAATAATGGGAGTGGTAATTAATTAAAGGCCTAATTAACTATCGTCAAATTTTATTCAAATCAAATTAAAAAGAGTTTTGACAAATGCAAATTTTCTCTTGTAGAATGGCAAAGGAATCATCTTTTAAAATGGGCAATTAATTGAGAATAAATTCCATAACTGGTTGAGGAATGTGAGAAGTGTTCTGCACAATCCAGATATACCATGAGCCTTAGAATCCACTCTATGTACGCTTAATGCGTTGGTGAAGAAGAAAGAAGGTAAGGGAGAGAAGTGTTCTCTCGCCAAACCAATTTCTTCTTCATGGAGAGGATGGAAGGAACAATGGAAGAAGAAGTCGGAGATAGAGATCTCTACTTCTGGTGTATACGTGATAGAGATTAACTTTACTACTTCTTCGTCATGGATACTTGATACCGGATGCGGATCTCACATTTGTTCAAATGTGAAGGATCTTAAGAGAAGTAGGCCTTTGGGGAAAGGCGAGGTTGAACTACGTGTTGCAAATGGGGCAAGGGTTGCCGCCAGTGCCATAGGAACCTATGAGTTAAATCTACCTAGTGGGCTAATAATAGAGTTGAAGCACTGCTATTATGTACCTGCCATAAATAGGAATATCATTTGCATCTCTTGTTTGGACAAGGATGGATTTGAATTTCTTATTAAGAATGGAAGGTGTTCCATTTCTAAAGATGGGATCTTTTATGGCAGTGCCCCTATGTCTTATGGTCTATACTTGATAGACTTGGAGACAAATGTATACAACGTAAACACCAAAAGGCAGAAACTCAACGACTCAAACAAAACGTATCTCTGGCATTATCGTCTAGGGCACATAAATGAGAAGCGCATTTCTAGACTCCATAAAGATGGTTATCTAGACTCTTTTGATTATGAATCAATAGAGACATGTGAATCTTGTTTGTTGGGCAAGATGAACAAGACTCCCTTTTCAGGTAAAGGTGAGAGAGCTAGTGATCTATTCAGACTCATACATTCTGATGTATGTGGGCCTTTTAGATCTAATGCCAGAAATGGGTGTCAGTACTTCATTACCTTCACTGATGATTTCAATAGGTATGGCTATGTGTACCTGATGAAGCATAAGTTAGAAGCCCTTGAAAAGTTCAAGGATTTCATGAATGAAGTACAGAACAAACTTGGTAAAAGTGTTAAGGCACTTCGATCCGATCGAGGTGGAGAATACTTAAGCCAGGAGTTTGAGTACCTTCTGTGAGCCCGTGGTATTGTATCATAATGGACTCCTCCTGGAACACCACAACATAATGGTGTGTTTGAAAGAAGGAATCGCACATTGTTGGATATGGTGCGATCAATGATGAGTTTTGCCAATCTTTCGATTTCTTTCGGGGGTCATGCTCTTGAAACCACTGCGTTTACACTTAACCGAGTACCATCTAAGTCGGTTCAAAAGACACCATATGAGATATGGTATGAGAAGTGTCCCAATTTGTCTTTTCTGAAGATTTGGGGTTGTGAGGCTTACGTTAGGAAAATGTTTCCTAATAAGCTTGGATCTAAATCTGATAAATGTTATTTTGTTGGATACCCCAAGGAAATGAGGGGGTATTATCTATACCACCCTACTGACAACAAAGTGTTTGTTGCTAGGACAACTGTGTTCCTAGAGAAGGAATTTATTTCCAAAGGAAGCAGTGGGAGGAAAATAGAGCTTGAAGAGGTTCAAGCCCAACAAGAAAACATAGAACCGGAAGATGTACAAGAGGAACATGGAGATTCACAAGGTGTTGTGGAATCTTAGTCTCCTCAGGTAACACAAGGACCTCGTAGATCTGGTAGGACCCGCCTTGAACCTGAGAGGTTTGGATACCTTGTAACTCAGGAAGGCGGTGAGTTGATCATAGATGATGATCCAACTACCTACGCAGAGGCTATGGAGGGACCAGATTCTGAGAAATGGCTTGAAGCTATGAGATCCGAGATGGAATCCATGTACTCCAACAAAGTATGGACTTTGGTGGAACCACCCGAAGGGGTAAAACCCATAGGGTGCAAGTGGGTCTTTAAGAAGAAGACCGACATGGATGAAAATCTACAGACTTATAAAGGCAGATTGGTTGCTAAGGGATTTCGACAAGTTCAAGGTGTTGACTATGACGAAACCTTTTCACCGGTTGCCATGATTAAGTCTATCAGGATCATGGTTGCTATTGCACCTTATTATGACTATGAGATTTGGCAGATGGATGTCAAAACCGCATTCCTTAACGGGAATATAAATGAGGATGTGTACATGACACAACCTCAAGGTTTTGTAGATCCAAAGAATGCCAATAAAGTCTGTAAGCTTCAAAGGTCAATCTATGGATCGAAGCAAGCATCTCGGAGTTGGAATCTTCAATTTGATGAGGAAGTCAAAGTGTTTGGCTTTGCTCAAAATGAAGATGAACCTTGTGTGTACAAGAAGTTTAGTGGGAGCTCGACCACATTCCTCATATTGTATGTGGATGACATACTTTTGATGGGGAATGATGTCTTAGCCTTAGAGAAGGTAAAGACTTGTCTTGGGAATACTTTCTCAATGAAAGACTAAGGAGAAACATCCTACATTCTAGGAATTAAGATCTATAGAGATAGATCTAGAAGGCTTCTCGGACTAAGTCAGAGCACGTACATTGACAAAGTGCTGAAGCGGTTCAGCATGGAGAACTCAAAGAGAGGCAACATCCCCATGCTACATGGAGTCACCATCTCTAGAGCTCAATGTCCCCAATCTTGTGAAGAGAGGGAGCGTATGAATGGGATCCCATATGCATCAGCCATCAGATCCATCATGTACGCTATGTTGTGCACACACCCAGATGTCTCGTATGCCCTCAGCATGATGAGCATGTACCAGTCAGATTTCAGGGATGCTCACTGGACAGCTGTAAAGAACATCCTCAAGTACTTGCGAAGGACTAAGGATCAATTTCTTATTTACGGAGGCGAGGAAGAGCTGGTTGTAAAGGGTTACACCGATGCAAGCTTCCAAACCGATAAAGATGATTACATATCACAGTCAGGATTTGTGTTTTGCCTTAATAATGGAGCTGTGAGCTGCAAGAGTTCCAAGCAAGAGACAGTTGCCGATTCTACTACAGAGGCCGAGTATATTGCTGCTTCGCATGCAGTAAAGGAGGCTGTGTGGATTAGGAAGTTCATCTCTGAACTTGGTGTAGTTCCCAGTAGTTGTGATGCAATTGAGCTTTATTGTGACAATAATGGAGCTATTGCACAAGCTAAGGGACCCAGATCAAATCAGCGGTCCAAGCACATACTGTGGCGCTTCCATCTCATACGAGAGATTGTACAGTGAGGAGATGTGAAGATTTGCAAAGTACCAACTGAAGACAACATAGCTGATCCACTGACTAAGGCCCTTTCTCAACCGAAGCATGATAGTCATGCTAAGTCACAAGGAATGAGATTCCAAGGTGACTGGCTCTAAGTGCAAGTGGGAGTCTGTTGGTATGTATGCCCATAGAGCAAGTCATATGATGATTGTAATGGGATACTATGTAAATGATTTGAATAATAATAAAGGCAATTTCCAATATATATGTTTAAAATGTTTCTGACATGATGGTGTAACATGATAGATGTCTAAAGAATGGTTTTACTCAATGACGTATGCTTTTAGGTTCATGACCTAAACGTTGAGATCATACAGATGTTAAAAGTATACATTCTTGTTTGGTCCCTAGTCGGTTGTTATTGTGGAAATAACCATAGACATTAATAACACTAAAGACTAGATTGTGTGTTGGTTGATGACAAAATCTCATTAGTCATGATATAAAGATATCAAACCAAGCACATAGGTACTTGTTAGAGAACAAGGTACCGGACAGACCCACCGCGAGAGTGGCACATGGAACCTTGACTTGGTAGTCACAGTCAGCTCTCACAGTGATGGTGGTGAGTGTGATTCTTAGACCTGAAATTATTACACTCAACACATGTGGTTGGGCACACTTTGACATCATCAAACGCAGTCCTGAAACATGGGTTGTTATAAAGGTGATGATTGGGTGGCTTTGACACATGGGGCTTTTGAGGGGTGAGTGATAGATATGGGATTTGTCTCTCCCAAGGGAGTTTGATATCCTTCGCCACTTGATGAGTAGGATTGAGAAAGGCATGTGCATGCACGTGTGAATCAATACGTGATATTGATGTCATACACATCTCATCAATCTGTTCTGAGATCAAGGAAATGAATGAACATTGACAGGATGATTGTTCCATGCCTCGAGTTCATTCAGGATATCAGTGACAAATGAATTATACATTCACTGTAACATCATTCACGGATTGTAGGGATGAAAGTTGTTCTCCAACTTTCTATTTCACTTGGGTATCACTGATGTGTGACTAGGCACCGCTCTTTGCTTGTGAAGTCATAAATGTTATGGACTTTCACTACCAACGTGAAATGGACCTGTAGGGTTACACACATAGGATTTAACCTGGAAGAGGAGTTTTGTCCACAATGCTATGTTTAGATTGATTACTAAAGGAGTTTAGTAGTTCAATTAAATACTCAATTAGTCGATGGCTCAATATAATATGTTCAAGGTGTTGAACGCATTGATTGGAGTATCAGATTGATTGAAATCGCAATTGATTGATTTTGCCCAACCTGTGCTCCCAACCGATCGGCTCATGTGATGAACCGGTCGGCTGGGGTAGCTGAATCGGTCAGCTGGAATGTCCAACCGATCGGCTCATGCCCAGGTTGAACCGACTGATTCAAGGGTTGAACCGATCGGCTCAACTGGCGCAACCGATCAGTTGGGAAAATCATGTCGGTAAGAATTTTCCTTTGGTTTGCAATTTCCAATTCGATTGGGAATAATATTGGTATTCGATACCAATTGGGAAAGAAACAAGGAAAGTCCTTTTGAGACGGTGTAGGACCATGAACCGATCGATTCAGGGTACCAACCGATCGGTTGGAGTGCCCCAAACAATCGGCTCAAGTCTAACTGATCGGCTCAAGGGCCGAACCGATCGGTTCAGGCTGTGAACCGATCATTTCAGGTTGCGAACAGATTGCTTTTTGTGGAAAATTCTCAGACCCTTCTACTCCTGCTTAGTCCCATATTGTCAGGGCAAGGGAACCCTATCCCATGACCCTCCTATATATATAGAGGTATTGGGGGCTTGTCGAAGAACAACTCAGTGCAACTAGTTGCTCTGCAAGTTGTCGTTCTCTTTGGTTTTGGTAACCAAGAGAGAGCCCGAGCAAGTGCTTCCCACAAAAGGGAGGTGTAGCAAGGGAAGGACAACTGTAGTTGCAACAGGTAACATGAGAGTGTGTTGGCGACTAGTACGTCAACAGGAGGGTGCTTCCTTGTGTGGCAAGGAGTGTGGAGTTCCAGGCATTCTGTGTGGATGACTGCAGAGGCGAGAGACCTCTGTCCCTCGGAGGACAACTGTCATCCGACAGTCCGGTAGGAGGAGTCTTCAGTCCCTGTGTGACCAGGAGTTGCACAGACAACATCCAAGACCGGAGGTGAAGACCGCGCAAGGTGCGAGGTACTGTCGCCGAGCTAGCCTCGGGACAAGGTATGCATCTACAAACCTTATTTCCTATTATATAGACATTGACACAATTCCTTTTGTTCTGGGTTTGGGGAGAAAATTTTTGTTTCCGCTGCTTCTTTGCCTCCTCTAAAACTCAATAGGGTTCTCTATATCTGCTTGGTTAAACTGAGGATGTTCAGGTATTGTTCCTCCCAAGTCTGGTCCCTTGCACCTCATCCTGGTTTAGCAACACTACTCTCAGTAACATGTTCATCATGTGTTCCAGACATCTTCAAGTTCTTCTTCTCCTATATGAGCAGAAGACACTATCAGATAAACTGAAAGACACTAGAATAGACTCAACAACCTTAATCACGTGTCTTTGTAGACTCAACAAACTTAGAGCTCTGATACCACTCATTTGTCATGCACCGTTTGAAAAAAACTTCTTTAACTAAGAGGAAGAAATCATTAACAATAGATTACTGAAAATTACTAAAAATTAAAACCATTTATAAAAAGATCCAAACATAAGAAAACTCTTTCATCAAGAACCAATGTATTATATTTACATCTTGGTTCATAAGTACATATCCTGTACCATCTCTTCTCGAGGATTACAAGCATCAACTGCTCTGATAAAACTATACACAGGAAGCATAAGAACTAACTACTAATTCTGAGCACCTGAGCGTACAAAGATGACACATAGGACTCTCTATACAAAACTTGACAGACAGTGCCTCCACCTGGAATATCACTATTGTCCCTATTGCTGTTGTTGTTGCTCTTCCCCTGCTATAGGGATTCTACCTCTTCCTCCGCGTCTACCTAAAAAGTGTTGGAGACCAATGGAGTGAGACCCATGTCCCAGTGAGAGATATAACTCTCTGCCAAAATCATTATTATTGTAGTTTAATAGAAATAAACTGAGCAGAGGAATCATATATATTCAACAGTAGATAAATCAATGTTTAAACAGATTAGAGCAATATTCTTATTCAAAGCATTTTAGCTATAACTTGATAAAGCAAATATTACTATCCAAAAAGGATTTAAAGAATAAGTGTAACATTAATCCATTTAGGATATGCTAAGCAAGGTAACACTAACTGAAGATTCTCATTTTTCAACCTTAAGCAAATATTCTACATGGTTGATTACATTTTACAATCACACTTAAGCCCTGAGGAGATGAGGTATACCGCTCATACTCCAACCGACCATTGCAAAGTTGAAATCAGTACCAAACAAGGTCAATGGAAGAGCCAGCTGCCAAGACATTCCA
This sequence comes from Alisma plantago-aquatica, assembly GCA_963693085.1. Taxonomy (NCBI): domain Eukaryota; kingdom Viridiplantae; phylum Streptophyta; class Magnoliopsida; order Alismatales; family Alismataceae; genus Alisma; species Alisma plantago-aquatica. Next base: position 1,406,669,488 of record OY856409.1, on the reverse strand, counting down.
TATCTCAGTCAGTTTGAGACCACAAGAAGGACATCTCGTGTCACTGCAAAATAGCTTTCCAAGGTACATAGGATACTTCGCTATAGAGCTAAAGCGGAAGCTGCACTCTATTCACGATCGAGAGATTTCATGTTTATCTCACATCGATCCAAAATTAACATCATCGGGAGATTCATGATACATCCATCTCGGCACATATAATGAAGGATTGAGAGATTTAATGCTTATCTCACATCAATTCCCTCATTAGGGCGTACAAATATTTTCGTCTATCACCCCCTCATATTCAAAAATATGCGATCTCTAGGAGATCCCATAGGAAAACCTATTTCACCATCACCAACTACTAACAATGATGGATCTATGGTCACAGATCTAATGGTAAGATTTCACTTGATTAATTAAGTACATTACCATATTCTTTTAGCATCAATCATGTTGTCAAACATATATTATTATAACAAATTCTACAAAGAATGTGTACTACATCTATCAAGTAATTTTTTAAAACTTTATAAACATTGGGATCTCAATCCCTTATCACATCATGGGCATTCTCATCCCTTAACATCTCCTCATCTTGATTATGGAGGGTATTCAAACCCTCAATTCATCAAAGAACACTTGTTACCACTTATTAGGTAACTAATACCTTCAGGTCATCTGACCAAGTTAATCATGATACTTGCTACACAAGCATCTCACATGGACTCACAAGGCCTATCTTGCCACCTCTCACTACGTAACAATAAATATAATGGCTCACAAGGCCCATCTTGCCACCCCTCACTAGGTAACAATAAATATAATGGCTCACAAGGCCCATTAAGCACTTATATCATATAAACATCATAGCTCATATCTGGCTATGCTCATCATTTCATGATGCATGCATGGTTAGTGCACACGATAACATCATATCAATTACATGTCAGTATTATGCAATATAAGGTTAGAATCATTATTCCCTCATTGGGATTAGGGTTTCCCATATGATGTCAATCAGAGACACTCATACCATTACCCAAAATTTGGGTTATGGTTTATCATCATATTGCCCAAGATTAGGGTTTCATGCACTATAACCCAAAATTAGGGTTTCACATACCTTGACTCTATATTAGGGTTTCACATGGCATCACCCTAGATTAGGGTTTCGCATGGCATCACCCTAGATTAGGGTTTCACATGGCATCATTATCTTGAATTAAAGTTCCTTATAACTTTTTCCCAAATTAGGTTTTCATGAAGCATCCTCTTAAATAAGGGTTTTTCATCATATTACCGTGAATTGGGATTTCTCATATCATCTCCCTAGATTAGGGTTACACCATTACCCTAGATTAGGGTTTCACATGGCTTCACCATAGATTAGGGTTTCATCATTACCTCACCCTAGATTAGGGTTTCACATGGCATTTCCCTAAATTAGGGTTAGGATGTACTATACACTATCAATGTAGAGTTTCCTTCTTAATTAGGATTTCCCTCCCAAATTAGGGTTTCTATGATTAAACCCTATTTCATGTTTTACTCCTTTTAAAGATATAAATGTTGCACATTCTATGCTCTTACTCAAGTATGAGTTTCTCCCTCATTTACTCTAGGATGTGGATTACTCTGTACTTCATTGGGTTAATTCAACCCTTCATTAAAGTACATACACCTATGATTATCATAGTGTACTTATATGTATTCATAAGCACCAAATGATGAGTACTCTTAATTACATTAATCACTTAGGTACCCTAGAGGTACTCCCCTTGTAATCATCATTAGTATACTTTTCAACCACTCATGGGGTTATTGGTCTTTTCATAATTTGAACCAATTGAACCTTTAAGTGGTCTTGATAAATTAGACCTCAATCAGTTTTGATCAATCAACCCTTCAATTGATTTTGGACCATCGAATTCTTCATTAGGTTTTGGACCAATTGAACCTCCATTCAGTTTTGATCATGACCTTCAAACTATCTTGAGGTCAGACCTTCATATGGTCTTGACCCTTAGCCCCTTCAACGGTTTTGAAACTGATTCCTTTCAAATGGTCTTAAAGACTATTTCCTTCACAAATGGTTTGAATTCATTTCCTTTAAAATGGTCAACACTTTGCAAATGGTCAACACCCTTAAACGGTCAACGCCCTCAAACGGTCAACACCCTCAAACGGTCAACACTTCCATTCCATCACTCTTCCATTCAGTCAACTCCTCCATTTGTTCAACTCCCCAAAAGGTTTTGAACCTTTGATCCTCAAACAGTTTGAAACCGTTTGAGCACCAAACGGTTTGATGAAACCGTTTGATCAATTATTGAAACTGATTGAAATTGCTGTTTTAGGAATTGTGTACCAAGATGATGTCATCATCATCAACATCCATTTCTATGGTTCATATTACAACTGATTTTATAGAATCATCAATTACAACATGTAAATAATCAAGAAAAAGAAAGGATCAACATAATTTGCAAGATTGAAATTGAATAATGATATTATTGGGTTCTAGTTATATAACCTTCCTTCAAAGTTGAATCCAAGCTTCAAGATTCACATACTCAATGGTGAATGAAGCTTTCTCAACTTCCCAAGGTCTGTACTCAAGTATTTGAGTAAAAATGAATGGCTAAAGTTGAAGATTGAATGGAGAAAAGAAGAAATCAAGCATTGAATTTTGATTTCCACCATGAAATCAAGGTTGAAGATGATTAAGGAGCTCACCTACAGTTTGGGGTACGTCCTCCTATTGATCCTAATCTCCCTTGAGTTTGGCTAAAGAAAGGAAAGAAAGAAGAGTAAAAAAAGCCTTTCATTTGATTGAAAGAATGAAGTGTTTATAAGGGAAATTCAAGAGAGAGAAAGTGTTATAAAATCCTTCCATTCCTCAAATTGTTGCCACTCATCCCCCTCAATCCCTTTCATACAAATTCATCATCCTCCCCTTCAAAATCCTTTTCTTTATCCATGAATTAAAAGTAAACAAATGAAGCACCTTAATCTATTTAATAATAATATCCAAAAATTAGTGGATATTACTTTTTCTTTAACAAATGTGAGTGGGCTCTCCACTCACTTTTAGATATTTTAGTGCCATTGCAAAGCTCAAGGACGTCCATACTTATATAAATTAAAACACCACATTTTTGGTTGAAGGTAACTTCCATTTATATATTTATTTTTGCATTAAATTAAATTAGGGTTTCAATTATGCTTATATCTTGATTATTTTAATATCAAGATTCTCTCTCCTCCAAAGAGATTCAAATGAGATGCCCCTAGGATTTTCTTGTCTCTAATTTATACCAAGAAACATTAGGGACTTTATAGAAGTGGTATATTGCATATTGAACCCTAGGTTTTGGGTAAATTGCACATACACCAAAACTAGGTTTTAATGCACAAACATTGCTTAATAAGTTCTTTTTCGATGCTCAGGCTTCCACAAGTCATACCTCTACATCATTTTCAGTATTATGATGCTTAAACACTTGAGGAACATTTTATCATGTAACATTTGCAAGTTAACCCCTCAACTTGGGTAGTTTGCACTTTAGTCCAAAATAGGCAAAACATTGTTTTCAACATTATTAAAAAGGACTAAAATTGAAACATAAGTTCCTCTTAAGCCTTTATTATTTTTCAAAAGATAAGAGCAAGCATATAACAATCTTTCTTAAAAAAACATCTAGTGTTAAAGCATTACCTAGGTCAGGGATGTTACAATATCAAGGGACTTAACCCTGCTCTATGCATGCACCGCATAGATCTGGAATAGTCTACAAAACCCCTGGTTCAACCTCAGAGGAAGCTAAATCAAATGTTAAAAGAGGTTGAAAAAAAGGAAGTCATCAAGCTAAGAGACGCAAGTATTATTGACCCAATCAGCGATAGCAACTAGGTGAGCCATATTCATGTTGTACCAAAGAAAGGGGGATGACCGTTGTGAAAGGTGATAAAGGAGATGAAGTAGCCGTCCAAACTATCACTGGGTGGAGAATGTGTATTTATTATCGAAAGCTAAATTAGGCTACAAAGAAAGATCACTACCCACTTCCCTTTATTGACCAAGTTTTAGAAAGACTAGTGCATCAAAAATATTTTTGCTTTCTAGATGGTTATTCTGGGTTTTACTAAGTCCCTATCCTACAAGACGACCAAGAGAAGACTACCTTCACTTGTGTATATGGTACCTATGTCTTTCGAAGAATGCCATTTGGATTATAGAATGCCCCTGCAATATTTCAACGTTGCATGATCTCAATGATCTCAGATTTTCTGGAGGATATTGTGAAGGTATTTATGGATGATTTCTTAGTCTATGGAAGAGATTTTGAAGGTTGTTTGAAAAACCTATCGTTGGTCCTGCAACACTGTGAAGAAGAACTTGGCTCTCAACTGGGAGAAATGTCATTTCATGGTACAAGAGGGCATAGTCCTGGGCCACAAGGTCTCAAAAAGGGGAATTGAAGTAGATGTAAGCAAGGCCGAAGCTATCTCTAGACTACCTCCACCTAAATTTGTGATTGGAGTATGAAGTTCTCTAGGTCATGCTGGTTATTATCGAAGAATCATAAAGGACTTTTTGAAGATTTCAAAACCTTTGTTAAACCTGTTGATCAAATCTGTAGAGTTTGATTTTAATGATAATTATTTGAAGGCTTTTCAGACTTTGAAGGAAGCACTCGTAACCCCACCTACTCTTCAAACTCCATATTGGAGCTACCTTTTGAGTTGATGTGCAATGCTAGTGACTATGTCATAGGGGCAATCCTGGGGTAGAAGAAGGACAAGAAACACCATGTCATCTGCTATCCCAGCTGCACTCTTGATGAAGCGCATGTAAATTACACAACAACTGAAAAGAAATGATTGTGATCATCTTCGCCTTCTATAAGTTCGGGTGTTATCTGACTGGGGAAAAGGTTAAGGTCTATACTGACCACGGAGTAATAAGATACCTAATGCAGAAAAAGGACACTAATCCTAGGTTGCTAAGGTGGGCTTTGTTACTCTAGGAGATCGATCATAAGATCATTGATAAGAAAGGGGCAAAAAAAGTTGTTGCCGACCACTTGTCAAGGATTGTCGTTGAAGACAAAAATGAGCCACCCGTCAATGATAACTATGCAGATGAGGCTTTACTCATGATAGAAGTCGAAGAATAGAAATTTTCATGGTTTGTAGATATTAGCAATTATCTTGCTTGTGGAGAGTTACCCCAGAGATAACTTACCATCAGAAAAAGAAACTCTTTTCAGATATAAAGAATTACTATTGGGATGATCCTATGCTCTTTAAGAAATGCTCGGATAACTTATATAGAAGATGTATTCCTAAGGAAGAGTGCCAGACATTCTGAGAGAATGCCATTCTTCACCCTATTGATGACATCTTGGAAGTGAGAAGATAGTCACTAAGGTCTTACAATCAGGCTTTTACTGGCCTTCATTGTTCAAGGATGTTGTTGCTTATGTCAAAACTTGCAAGGAATGTCAGATGACAGGGAATATCAGAAGAAGGAATGAAATACCTATGGTCGAGTGGGTAGAAGTTGAAATCTTTGTTGTTTGGGGTATAGACTACATGGGTCCCTTCTCCTCATCAAAAGGTTATCAGTACAAATTAGCAATTGTGGACTATGTGTCGAAATGGGTAGAGGTTCTAGCTACCCAAACTTGTGACTCTAAATATGTGATTAAGTTGTTTGACAAAACAAATTTTCCACGGTTTGGGGTGCCTCACACCGTGATAAGCGATGGGGGATCACGCTTTGGAGAGAAGTAGTTTGAGGCACTACTAAAAAATATGGTGTAAGGCACAAGATTGATACACCCTATCACCCTCAAACCTATGGATAGGTAGAGGTAGCTAATAGGCGGATTAAGCAGATTCTTAAAAAGACTATAAGAAGAACAAGAAAAGATTGGGCAATGAAATTGTATGATGCCCTTTGGGCATATAGAACTGCCTACAAAAACCCCCATCGTAACTACACCCTATCAACTCTTATATGGAAAGTCCTTCCATCTACCTTTGGAACTTGAGCACAAGGCCCTCTGGTAATAAAGTTTCTAAATATGGAAATGGAAAAGGCTATCCAAGGATGCTTCTTACAACTACAAGAATTAGAAGAATTAAGACTGCATCCATTTAAAAACTCAAGAATCTGCAAATAGAGGACTAAGATGTGGCATGACACCCATCTAAAAAATAAGGATATCTATGAAAGAGACAAGGTACACCTGTTATACTCCAGCATTCGTCTGTTCCCTAGAAAACTAAGAACCAGGTGGTCAGGTCCGTTCACTATTGTAAAAATCTACCCATCTGGAGTAATGGAGGTCCAGGGAGAGAAAACTGGAATCTTCAAGGTTAATGGGCACAGGGTAAAAAGATTCTATGAAGATCATGCCTTTGTAAGAAGGTATGAGATTGATTTGGAAGAACCAAACCAGACAGAGAAGAGGAAGAACGAAGAGTTGCCACACCTTCCTACAGTGCCAAAGGAATGAAGTTTTATAAAGTCTAGCTAAGAGACTTTAAAGCAAGCACTTCTTGGGAGGCAACCCATGTTTTCATCTCTTCCTTCTCTATATCTTTGTTTTCTCTTGATTTCTCTTAATAGTTTATTTTTTGTTTTGAATTTTATTTTAAGTTTAATTTCCAAGAACTTGACTCTTGTTTGATCTGGTTGTGGTTATAACTATGACCACAGTTTTTCTTTTGCTTAAGAAGAACTGTGACTGTAGTTTTACGTGACGACCTAAAGAATTGCGACCGCGATCATCCCTAACCAAACAAAGAACCGCGATTGTGGTTTCTTCAAGAATGATCGTGATCACAAACATAATCATGACTGCAATCATTATCGTGTCCACGATCTTTTTCCTCTGTTAGTTCGGTCGATGTATGGATCCTTTAAATAGCCTAAACCCTGAATAATTTGGTTCTTTACTTTCTCATCTTTAGACCTAAAACTTCTGCCCAATTTTGAAGTCACAAGTATGCTGTTTGACGCCGCCTCAAATTCCTTGGATATCTAAAGACCGTTGTCGCCGTCACCATCTACCTCCCTCAGCATGGTATCCCTTCATTTTTCTTCGTGTTTCTCGTCGCCAGAACTTTCCTATATCTCATATAGCCTTCCTTTCACTCCTGACAATTGACGAGCCATCGGGCATCGCTGATTAGAAGGAAAAATCGCCGCCACACCTTGCATCTTTTCCACCACCACTAACAAGGTAACTGGCTACTTCTTCTTTGCTTGAAAACCCTTTTGTTGTTTCACGACGGTCGATTATCAACTATCAAATGTTCTAGTTTTTTGGACCCTTTTTTTACTTGCTTGTTTGTTGCACTCTAAAATAGGAATTGCTTGAAAACCCTAAAAATGGAATAAAGGTGTCACTATGAAGAACAAATGATTAATAAAAAATTGAAGTGTCAGAAGAAGACAAATCGGTCGCGATCATCAAAAATCACGACCACGGTGCCCTTAAGAACAATCACCATGACCCGCGATCAAACTAGGATTGTTGTGTCTCCCAAGAAACACTTTCCTTTACGAGTTTAGCCTCTCCTGAAGAAAAATCACGACCTTGGTAATAATCATGACCGTGATCCTTCTTTAGGAGACAGTGATTGAAGATAAAATAAATTATGTCAAAAGTATTATGACCGTGGTTTTACCTTTCCTTAAACAAAACCGTGTCCATAGTTTTTCAAACATTCTGAAAGACTGCGACCGTAATCTTTCCCTTTGATCAAGAAAATTGTGACTGCATTTCTCTCCTATTACCCATAACTGTGACCATGATTATAACTCTGATCTTGGTTCCTATTACATAATCCTAACTATCCTTTTACTGAAGAAAAACTTTAAAACATAATTACCTTCTATTTTTAATTTACAGAATGTCATCTCCTAGCACAAGCGACCGATTTACAAGAAGGCTACATCATTAAAAGAGGTGGAGCAGGTCGTCAAGAGCTTGAAAGAAGTTCTAAAAAAGAACACCACTTTTCCAGTGCCAAAAAGAGTGGAGATACAACTATGGTTTGAACAATATCGGAGGATAATAGGAGAGCTACCATAAGAAGAATCCCCAGAAGAAATGGAACAAACATGGGAGACAGAGTCCTTCAAATACCGACCAAAAGAGTCAGGGAGTATGGTGAAAATAAAGAAGCAAAAAGCTGCACCAAAGGAACACAAGCCCAGCAAGAAAACAAGGGCAGAAGAAGTAGTGGGAGAAGCCTCCACACACAAAGGGGAGCCACCGTTCGTGCCTCAGGACATAGTACATCAGTCTGCATATGACTGGATGTCCCAGAACAAAAAATGCATCCTGACATGTTACTTCGATGGGAAGGACTTCAAGAAACTGGTGATTTACAAAAGGACGGTGAAGTTCCTGGAAGTCACTAATCTACGCACCATCTGCACGCTCAAAGCAAAGTACTACATGAGGTTGACCCTAGAATTTTTGTCTTCCCTAACAAAGGTCATCTCGAGTAGAGAGACGCAAGAAATAGGAGGTGGAGAATTAATGATCCAAGTACGGCTAGGGGGAAAAACCCATAGTGTGATAGAGATAGATCTAAAAATAATATTCACAACAACTGAAGAAGAAGAAGAAGATAAGGCCTATTCAGTAGTTCCAGGAGAAAGAGAAGTTGTTGAATATGACAACAACACCCTATGGAAAGAATTGTGGGAGGTGAAGCACAACGCTAAGAACTCCAAATCCTCATAAATCACCTCTTGCTTCATCAAGATAATACATACGATCACCACCTTCACCATAGATGCCAGATTAGAAGCCGGGACAGTTAGCAAGGGGGACCTCTTTCTCATATGGTCCATGATCAATAAGCGACTAGTGAATATAGGAAGAATTCTGATCAGGAGACTGTCGGCAGAAATAGGTGGTGACATAAAGAGAAAATATGCCTTTTGTATGGGTGGTCAAATAACGATGATTGTCAATTACCTGTTGGAAGAAGGAGACGTACTAAAATACAAAGTCGTGATACCAATGTTGGCGAGGGACTTGATGTCTATGCTTTGTTATCCCTTAATTTCTTCCAACAGGTAATTGACAACCTGTTGGAAGAAGGACTTGTTGGGATAACAAAGCATAGACATCAAGTCCCTCGCCAACATTGGTATCCTGGAACTGAAGGGGGAGAAGGCATATTTCAAGAATAAAGGATCAAGGAAACAACTCTCCCGACATGAGATGGCATTTTACAACACCCATAAGTTACAACCAACTCCCGATGACATCGAGAAGATGAGCTCCGGGGCACTGTGCACCAGCACACCAACATACCCATCACCTGCAATAGGGTAAAGTAGTGCCCCACCCCTAGAAACAAAGAAGAAGAATTAGGAGCCAAGAAAAAAACTGGCGGTGGAGAAGAAGAAAGTAGACACCACCAAAAAGCCAGCTGAGAAAAAGACAGTCATAGAATAATAGCTGGATGCCAAAATTGTAGACCCCGCCCCTCATAAGACACAAAAGGAAACGATTGCAGAGGAGGGAGAGGTGGGAAAGATCAAGGCTAAAGAAGAGGTCGTACGGCCCACCAACATGTCAGAGGTGGAGCCAGAAGTCTCCCAAGCCATACCAGACACAAGAGATGGTGAATCTCAGTCGGGAACCCCACAACCAATAGATGTACCAAAGGTAGTTATAGAAAGACAAGGCTCCCAGGACATCCCGACGGTGACAACAGAGAAATCTGGGGAGATTCCCCCACCACCACCACCTAGGTAGCCAACAGTGTCGAGTTCATCGATGACACATGCAGAGGAGTAGCTACGTTAGGAAAAACAATAGGCTCCCTCTTTTAGAGGTGATTTAGGTACAAGGTTTGATGCAATGTGGGAACACATGCATCAAACCAATTCTATTAATGATAAATCTCTTCTTCCTTGTCATCACTAACAACGTAGGTACAAGCATTGGATGAAAAGACAACACTATTCCCTGACTTCTTCCAAGAAGTCTTGAGCAACCAATGGATGATGATGGGAATGCTATAGAAGATGCTGGAGGAAATGGTGCTCCTGCAGAAAGATGGACAAGACATCCATGGGGAAAATTAGCAAATGTGCCAAGAGTATGAAGAACCTATGGCCGCCCTTGAAGAAGAGCACCAGGACGTATAGGAAGACCTCTAAAAGCTTGACTAGAAGCACGCAGAACTCGAGGCCCAACGGGAGAAAAAGAAGGATAAACATGTAGCCAACCCTACGTGCTCATTAGCCAGCCCCTCCAACCATGATGACAATATGGGGGTTGGGCACAAGAGCCAACACAACAGGATCCAGTGCAAAAAAGAACGAGAGCACAAGAAAGAAGTCATATCCCATAGCTGAGCACTAGGGAACCCTGTCATCAAAAACATCGAGCCCCTAGTCTGAAAAGCAAGCAACACAAATGAAGAGGTTCACCCTCAACTGTGACCCTGAGGAGACAATAGATGAAGCCACCATCCTGAGCCAACATCCGCCAGAACATCACCTCTCCCCTCTGACACACACTTCTACTTTGGAAGAGTAGATTGCAGTTGCTCACCGGGAGGAAGTGGTCATAGAACTCAGCTCAGTAGGGGCAGCAAAATTGGATAGAATGATTCTTGAGCTGGGGGATGGGTTTGAAGAAAACAACGATTACCTCCTCTTCCCACCTCATGACGAGCAATACCACTACTTTTATCATGGGAAGATGGAGGTAACGTTGAAAATTATGGCAGAAGCCAAGATGGGACAGACCTCTGAGGAAAGTCATGTCAAAGACGTCACCGCTGAAGCCTCCTCATAGGAAGCTGGACCAAGAGCCACATCACAACCTACACTCAAAGGTGTTGAGCAAGTGGCCAAGGCTATGCCCACCATACAGGAAGCCTTAGTGCCTACAACATAAGAGGAAATGTCCAAGGAAAGGATGGTGGGCTAGTAGCCTTCTTCACAAATGAGCTTGCCAGGGAGAGACAAGTTGAAGCCAGGACAGAGTTACCTACAGGAGCTCCCCCTCTGCCCTACAAGATGAAGGACATGGACATGTCAGCCACATCACGAATCTCCTACAGAGACGTCCATGTCCAGGCAGATGTCCTCAACGAAGATCTACCCGGATCAGACATTCTATACAACAAAAAGTGTAGACGTCTGACTAGAGATGACTTCAGGAGGGTTTTCTCAAAGACATCATAGGTACACAAGAAAATGTTTAAAGTACTATGTGCCACCCTCCTGGAAGAATTCTTACACCCGTACAAGCCACAACCAATTTTCAACGGGACCATGAACCTAGAAAGCCTGCTACATAAAGAAGAATACATGGCAGCAAACCTGATTGAGCTACAAATGGCTGTCCGGAGATCTAAAACCAGAACTGTGGTAATGCCCATTTGTAATGCAAAGCATTGGTCCCTAATCGTCATCAATCTTTCAGAACATAAGACGACAATTCTCAACTACTACGCAGCAGAGATGGACAACACCTCACATATTTATAAGAAAAAGGACACCATGGATGCCTTGAGGATCCCAATATGCCTACAACGAGCTATCAAGGAGGCTATCAAATGATTTCAAGGGTCCTAGAAGTTGTTCTCTATAAGTAAGAACATTCCCTTGGAGGAAGCTGGTTTGGGGGATTGCGCCTTCATTGTTCTATGGATGACGGAAGCCATCAACAAGGGCATTCCCCTAGAAGATCTGAATGCAGAAGACCTACATGGATTGTGGGGCATGTATGTCATGGAGGTCATCTAAGATCACCGATTCTTCAAGGATCCAAAAATAGATGTATATACTGTGCCCCGGAGGCTCCACATGGACATCCCTCTCCCCAAGAAGATATTTTGGAGGGAGCAGCTCAAGACCATATTGGTCGACCCGACAGAACCAACTAGGGCTACAACTTGGAAAGCGGGCTGGACTACAGAGACTAAAGAAGCTATGAAGTAAACTGAAGAATAGTAGCCTTCAGTAATAGAATCTGCCAAAGTTCCACCTACACACGAACAACCAGCAGAAGAAGAAGTTGAAAAAGACCTGTGCAACGATGGACCAGATGGGCCGACAGGAGAAATCATGCCTTCTTTCGAGAACTTCAATAGATGGAGCTACTTCAGTCTATCGATGGAACAACTGACCCTTATTATAAGTTCTCTTAAAGAAGACAATTCGTTGAGAGATTTCATCTTTGAGAGAGATGGCATCTACATGATAAAGGACAACCTCCAAGAAATGTTGAAAACATGGGGATACCTTTTCGTAAGCACGATTTCAACCTACCAGGTGATACTAGGCGATACCATGCCAGGTATTCACATGGCATACTTGTTATTGGTAGATGACATTCTTAATGACAAAAAGTCAGGGGAGAAAGAGTGGCTACAACAACGCTTGGAGAGGGCCCCTCTAGAGCACATCTTCCTACCTATTCTTCATGACAACCATTGGACCTTGCTACACGTCAACATTCTTAAAAGGACTACAATTCTATATAACAGCTCTAATGAAGCCTTTGCGCTCAACAGGAAGACCAATATGACAACAGCAAAGACACCCATAGAATAAAAGGCAAACACATGTGCCCAAGCTATAATTGAAATGATAAGACAACATTGTAGAGGGCACGATTGTACAAAAGGCAAGGAGTTCAAGAAGACTCAATAATGTCACAAAAGCCCTCAGCAGGTACCCCGATCCAATGACTATGCGTTCACCTGCCTGTCATGGATGGTAGCTATCACAACTACCGACCTTAAGGCAGAGACCATATAGTACGAGCAATGCCATGCACTTAGGGGTATCTACACGAGCATGCTCCTTGAGTCCAAGTGGGCCTTCCCCGCCAAATAAAAAAACAATGAAAGGCCCGTTTATACAACTTAATCAAATTTTGACACCCTCAGATGGGGTACAGGATAAGTTTGAGGGAGGAGTCATAAACGGGCCACAGAGGTACTTGTACCTTCCTCTTTAATTTACTTCCTTTTACATTTTACTTTCCCTTTCAATATTACACTGTTGAAAATTTTGAAATTTTGTTGCAACTAACATTTTAGAAGCCCGCTTTCTCTCACTAAATTTTCTCCATGTAGTATGCCATCCCTCAGAGAGAGAAAAGTATGAGTAACATACACAAGAATGCATGAGTAAAACAACAGTCATAGCAACACCGCTATATCTCATTCTTGCAATAAGACGTTGTAAAAGTAACAACCTTAACTCATGAAACCCCTGCAAACTAAGATAACCTTAGTCTTACTTCTAAACAACCATCCCCACCTGACACTCTCATCCAGAAAATCCTAGTCTCTATAGATAGGAAAAAGCTACCTTATTCAAGGAAAGTATCCAAAAAGAGGCTTGGCCGCCTTGAAAACCAACAAAAGTCCTCAACCCCTAGCCTGAAAGGAGAGGAAGAAAGCCAAAAATCAAATAAAGAAAAGAATATGAGAGACGTTCCATATAAGATGCCAAAAGTTTCTACCGACCGATATATTGCTGCATTCATGAATACAGATATGTCATGCCCGTAAGTGGAAACTTGAAGCCAAGCTTACACACCTCCAGTCCTGAATGGAAACTCACTTACCACCTGACTTAAAGTGATACACCCAAAGGGGCAACACTATTCTTACAACAGTTGTGGGAGAGGAGTTCAGGGGGAAGAGTAAACACCTAAAAGCTTCAAGCCTACCTATACACATTAGCATAGGGCCCGCTGAAAATAAAGAACAGGTGTGAATGCTATCTTTCGAAAGGATGAGGCATTAGTATGGATGTTAGCTAAGGAGGGGTGATGAGTTGAGAAGGAGAAGCCTTTTACAATAGAAGGTTATGACAAATAAGATGAGGTTATGCAACTCTGAGATTAAAGGGGAAGATTGAGACCGAAGGGATTGAATACACACTACAACAATCTTGATGCAAGGATGGGATATTTCAGTCATGGTTTTATGTTGTTTCTTAAGCTTTTTCATTTTCTCTCTCCTTGAGTTCTTGAACCTACACTTAGCATGAGGACATGATTGATTATAAGTTTTGGGGAGTTGATAACATCGTATTTTATGCACTTTCTGTATATATTTTATACCACTTTTAGTATAACTTTAGTTAACTTCTCACATAATTTCTCTATCTTTTTTACTAACTCCTTATTTAAATGGTTTCAGGAACACACTTTAGGTCATAGTTATTGGGAACTGTGACTGTGATTTCAGAGTGTTAGACATCTCAAAGCCAAGGTCTTCTAGGGACCGCGACCGTGGTTACATCTCCTGAACACCATGACCTCTGACTTCCACCAAGGACTGTGACTGCGGTCATCTAAAGGCTGCGACCGCGGTCATCCAAAGGACGCGACCGCGGTCATCCAAAGATGACGATCATGATTTTAGGAGGACCGCGACCAAGGGATGGACCGTGAATAGAGAAGAATAAAGCAGAGAACGTGAACATGGTCTTGCCATCACCTAACAAAAAGTCACGCCCACAGTTCTAAGTCGGTGGAAAGCACCTATAAATAGCACCCCTACCTGTCTTGTCAAATCATTAGATCTCATGATCAGATCTTGAGGCCATGATGTGTTGTTGTGTTCGAGACTTGCCTCTGACCATCCATCCATCAGTCTTGGATCTACAAGGGAAGAAGTCAAGGAGAATGGATAGACGCCACCCCTTCTTCGAGAAAATAAGATCATCGACATGGTAGATCCAGATCTAAAGAACCAGTGTGTAGTATCAAGTTTCTTCTCTTCCAAATCTATCATTTTCTCTTGATGTACTTCCCTCCTCTCTTTATGGTATCTTATGGATCTATCTTGTTGTAATGCCACCATGTTGTCCGCAAACATGAGTTGCTAAAGACCTTAACTTGGGTTGTGAGGAGACACTAAGGCTCTCCCAACATGTATATTGTCTCTTTCATTTGAATATACATATTCTTATCAAGATTATCTCCATGCACCTATTTTGATGCTTCACTTGTATGATTAGCTACCATCTTGTGATGTTTAATTATTGATATCTCGAGAGAGTAATATCACTTTTTTCACGTGTCGTAGAGTAGTATGAATCCCCGAAAGTGTTGGAATGCTAAAGCTTTAAATCATATGATTTAGTACAAGGGTTTTTAAGTCGTCATCTCAAGAGAGAGGATTCTTTTAGACTAGATCTATCCTCATCTTGAGAGAGAGTGGAATAGACATTTTAATGGTTACTTATAATCTTGATATGAGTATGAGAGAGCAAGAGAGATAGTATTACGTGTTGCTGAGGTGCTTTAGTTGGTGAACCCCAACCTGGGTTTTCTCCTTATTCTTATTTACTCTTTGTTTATTTTGTTCCCTTTTGTTTTAGTGTCTTGATTATGTGCTACTGTTCCTTAGGGGATATCCTTTTATCTCTTATCAATTGGAGTATAAGAGTGTTTGATTTTGCATTCTTAACAAGACCAATCTTGTCCATGTGTTTGACCCTGATCGCTACATCGGACCCCATTTTTCATTGCAGTGCCCTTGTAGTTGGGTTATCTCTCTAAAAGTCTGACTACTTTAATCCACTCCTTTTGGACGTGCAATTTTGGCCGATCAATAATAGTATGGAATTTTATGGTGATGCTTCACCTTATGCATCCATGATCCAATGGGGATGTCGTGAGTTAGGGTTTGGGTATAAGTGATGATTGGTAACATTGATTTAATTTATCATGTTGAACATAACTCTAATGTAAATAGATAAATATGAGTATTCATGTTTAACAATTTTATATGATGGAACGATGGTGGAATAACCTGCTTGATATGATCATGACCGTAATATGTTAATTGGTGGTTATCATAGACACATGGTTGATACTTTGTTATGCTAAACTTGTGCATTATGAATATGATGAGGGCTAATCATATATAGATCCCTTGCATGTTGATGTAATAAATGAATGTTATTAATGTCAATATAACCCTACTATGATTGTTTATGAATATCTCCTAGCTCATTAATGCAATATTGTGTTGATCTGGTGTATTATATGTAAGTGATGTTGTGAGCCTTGTTATAAGGTATGGAAAGAAAATGATGATCTTGTAGGGAATAGTATGATGGTCTTAATGACCTTTGGGCATGGTTGAGCCCGAAATGAGGTGCAATCCTCTTGTGTTGATAAGGATTGATAACCTATCATATTGTGAAAATGATTTATATCATGTGATAGTATGATGGTCTTAATGACCTTTGGGCATGGTTGTGCCCCAAATGAGGTGTACTCCTCTTGTGTTGAAAAGGTTTGATACCCTGTGATATTGTGAAAATGATTTATATCTTGTGATAATATGATGACAAGTGTAGCCTCATGAATGTCAAGTGAATAGTACCATGTGATGATGAGATGAGAAATTATGTTTCACATGTTTTATATCATTTAAAAGTTGTGATATTTATATACTTGCTAAAAGTGAATTAGGATTTGTATGTCCACTTATTTGATGCAGCTGTAATTCACCCACCTGGCATAACTCATCCAGTGAAACTCTAATCATGTAGTGCCATGTGCCATAGATCCATCTAAGTGTCAAAACTTTCCAGATGGTGAAATGAGTATTCCTAAGGGAAACTCAAAGCACATATTGATGAGTATGTGGAGTGCTTGTCATCTTTAATTCAAGTGTTTAGGGAGGTTGAATGCGGTCATCCCTAGCCCTCAGTTTGAGAACGACGACAGTTATGTCTTGGTGATTATATATGTGATAAGATTGGAGGACAACTACGGTTGTACCGAAGATGGTAGCGTATGCATACCTACAACCTTTCACTAGTGTCATGACCTATACTAAGGACGGATTAGGTTGTTAGTAGCTTGACCTTATGTGTTGTTGTGGCGGACCCGTACTGACCGGAGGAAGAGAAGATCTTAGGAGTTTGACTCTTCCTAGATCTTGTATGGCATTGATTTTGACTTAGCCGTGGTCAGTTGGATTTGAGTGGTATCCTTAATTTACTCAGAACATAATAAAAGATGTAATAAAACCGTGTAGCATATTTGTTTAGGACAATGTTTCACATTGGAAGATAGCCCTTGTTTGTTTGTTTTTACATAAATATGATACTTAGTGCAATTAAGAGATAGTAGATATACTTATGTTGTGGATATGCTTAAGATTGTTGATGTGTACATATAGTATCAATGATTATGTTGATAGTTATACTACTACTACTAATTATAATCATGATGCTAGCTATCTCATGTTGTTTGTAATACCCTTGACTAGGGTTATGCTTTAACCCTAGAAGTTTTGCTTAATTAAGTACTTATAAATTGTTTCTAATATCTTGAAAAGTAATTAAGGCTTCTTGTGAAGTTTTTTTTCAAGTTTGAGCTTACTTGCAAACAATTTGTGCATTATATGAAAGTCTAAGTGAAAAGTGCTACCCACGATGAGGGGCGACATTGCTAAATGTCACATGTGGAATGTGTTATAAGTGTTTTAGTATCATAAGAGTGAGAATGATGCTAAGTGGTGGCTTGTGGAAAGCCTAAATCCCAATTTATAACTTGTTTGAATAATGTTAGCACTGTGTGCACCAATTTTGTTCCAATTTGTAATTGACTCAATTTATGGGGTTGAAATACAAAATTACCATCTCTAAAGTGTCCCTACTCCCTCTATGTATCTATTAGAATAAATATAAAGATGGAGACACTATGTGTGAATAACCTTTGAGTGCTGATACTCTTGGTGATGGAAAGACCAAGGAAAGAGGTTAAGGAAAATTTTATATGTGTTGTATGGGGTTGTGGATTTGACATAGGAGTCCTTTCGGCCAAGAAGCCATGGTAGAAGCCTCCTATTTGTTGAGCCTTGGAAAATTCCATTATGGGAAGATCATCTCAAGGAGGTGGTCCATGATGGGTTGTAAGTTCCTTACAAAATGTGTATTGGGTTGTTTATTTGATGAGATAAAGATGGGATAACTTATCCAACAAGATAAAAGATGGCTGAGATATTATCCCTAGGTTATCCTCAAGACTCTTGTATGGAAAGATATAGATGTGTGCATGCATGGCCATGTGTCAACCACGCATGGCCACATGTCATCTAGTAGCTTGAGGTGAACACACCTCTTATATGCTTTATCTCATGAATCCAAGTATATATACTACACCTTTCACCAACTTATGGATGTTTATGATCCTCATGACCATCTCCCTTGGAGATATCATGCAAAGACCCTTTGGCATCGTGCAAAGTATCTCAAGGATCAAGGAGAGTTCGAGAACCAAGCTTTAGGAGGTTTGAACGAGCCCTGGACCTTAGAGAAGTTCTTCTTCAACCTTAGGACGTGGAGCTTTGGAGTTTGGATCTTTGAAGTTGTTCACAAGGTGGGTTATATAACTTGAACTCAATCATGTTATTATTCATTACTAAATTGTTACACTAAATGACCACTTTAAGATTATGAGTTTGTATTGAATACTTGATGAATCCATGAGTTCTAAGAATTTCCTAGACCTATTATTCATAAACTAGAATAGTTTGGATGATGGTCTAGAGCCTGAAGAAGGTGATATCCCTTTTCAAGGTGATATCGAGTTCAAACACACAAACAAGTAGCTCATACCCGACATGGTTCTAGACAAACAACCTTAGCATGATATGTTTAAGAGTTTAGATCTCTTTGCATGATATAAAGATGAAGTTCCTAACTTGGAACACCATATGGTTTTAACCATAAACCCTTGTATGATAGGAATTCAAGTATAGACTCTATACACGATATAGGGTCTAGTGTACACTTGTAAGTTGATATGAAACCCTAGTTTGGGTAACCTGATATGAGTGAGAATAGCAAGCACTCCTTGTATGATATGATCATATAATATACCCCTCGTACATGATAACTTGAAGTACACATCTAGTGCATGATATGAATAATTGAGTAAACACTTATGCATGATATCAGGTATGGATTCAAGAACAAAGTGTAACCCGATATGGTTAAAGTATTTCAACCAGATATGAAACCTAAGATGGGGTTAACCTGATATGGGGATAAATGTTAGCTCACACATGATGTGAGCCATGCCCTTTGGATGATATGGGAGATACCCACTTACCCTTATACATGTTATAAATCTAAAACTACTCCTCTTACACAATAGAGAGATAGTGAACACTCTAAACCATATAGAGTTGAATAACTTTGGGTGATGGGTAAGCCGATACAAGTGGTGAATGATACCACATGGACGACATGAATGATATCTCTTGATTGATAGGAAAAGCACTTACTCCTATCTTATGAATGATATGAGGTTCAATTCATACTTCATGCACATAATGGCATAATGTACCCAATCTAGTGGAAAACCCTAGATGATGGATTGAAACTCAATTTACCCCCCTGTGTAATGGATTGTTGTATGAGAATTTAATAAATCACCTAGCTTGTCAAGTAACTATATGATAAGGTTGATCCTTGAAGGAATGGAGGGGTTATGAGTCTAAGGGTCGACCTAACATGGTAATCCTATATGTTACTCAACATGGATAACTGATATGATAATCCTGAAGGGAAAACGATATGGTATCTTGTGTATACCACTCAAATGATATACGATGAGACATATAATATATGCCCGATATGGTGCACGATATGGCACCAAGCACATAGCTTATATCCTATATGGGTCAATCACCTAGATCATATCCGATATAAAGCTAATTTGAAATGATAAGACCTAAGTGATAGTCCATCTGATATGGTTACACGATATGCTGATTAGGGAATACACCCTAAAACATGACATGATGATATGGTTATACCACATGTCTGAAATGAATACATGACATGAAGTAAAGAATGTGGTTTAAAGTATAGCATAATATTACACACATCTTGATAACAATATAGTAGAGACACTTCAATCATGTGAAATTGATTGAGTGGCATATGTTGTATGTGGTGTTAATTAAAAGATGATGTTAATTGTTAATGATGGACTAGTATTCCACAAGAGGAGGACTGAACCAAAAGTATAATGTAATAAATATTCTAATGAGGATGAGAGAGAAACTCATACTCTGTGTTGATAATCATTTAATGATAAATGATGAGAATAAATAAGTATGATTAAATACTTATAATATCAATGTTTGCTCCTAAATGTGTGGAGCAATGGATTAGGGTTTGATGAACATGAAAACCTTTTTATCTATAAAAGGGGAAACCCTAACCCTAATAATAGGAAGGTTGTATTCCTCCCATCAAATAAGCCTTGTAAAGTATGTTAAATACTTGTATAACAAGTATAATATCTACATGTATTATGACCTAGAAATAATTGTTTCCTAGTGAGAGGTGACAAGATGTGTAATGGCCTTGTGAGCCATGTGAATAATTGTTGCCTAGTAAGATGTGACAAGATGTGTAATGGCCTTGTGAGCCATGTGAATAGTTTTTGGGTAGTGAGAGGTGACAAGATGTTTAATGACCTTGTGATCCATGTGAATATTTCTTTCCTAGTGAGAGGTGACAAGATGTGTAATGGCCTTGTGAGCCATGCGAATAGTTGTTTCCTAGTGAGAGGTGATAAGATGTGTAATGGCCTGGTGAGACATATGAATAATGGTTGCCTAATGAGAGGTGACAAGATGTTTAATTAAAATAATGTGAGCTATGTGGAATATTTCTATAGTAAGTGAAATCATTACCTTGGTCTGAGGACCTATAGGTAATGTTTACCTATTACAGAGGTAACAATGCTATGTGATGATCTATGGGTTGAATACCCAGTTCCATTGATCATGATAATGCTGATATGAAGGGATGAGAATTCCCAATAATGTGATAAGGGACTGAGATCCCAAGTATCATGTGTCTTAAAGGCTTGAAAAGTACATGATAGATGTATTACATCTTTCTTTGTAGCATTTGTTGTGATTAATAATGATAACTTGGTTGATGCTAAAAGAATACTGTAATGCACTTAATATATCACTAGAAACCATAAAACATTGCCCTGACCATAGATCCATCAACGTCAAAATTTGTTGAATGCTGAAACGGGTTTCCCGCGGCATAACCCAAAATGCATATTTTTGAATATGTGGGGGCGTAAGTACGGATGGCCAAATGTGAGTCGATCCCCTTATGAACCCAAAGTGAATGTTTCAATAGAGCACGGTGAACTAGCCCATGGCTCAGAGTATGGTGCCTATGTGACCATGACTCAGTAATTTCATAACTGGGGACGGTTGTTAGTAGATGTTCTCCTAAGAGAGGATAGTTGACGTTGTAGCTCTAAGAGAGGATGCCTTTGTACCCTGGCACGCTCTTTCTGCAGTTGACACGAGATGTCCTACTAATCCTAAGTGGTCTCATGCTGACCAAGATAGGTGAGGTCGTGGAAATTGGCTCTTCCATTGACCTTGTATGGTACCGATTTGTAATAAATTTGTGGTCAATTAGAGATATATGGGGTATGCTTCGTCTCCTCAGGGCATAAGTGTGATTGTAAAATATGTTCAGTCATGTAGCATATCTGCTTAGGGATCGAATACAAAAAATATTGTTTGATGCACAATTCAGTTATACATCTTAGTTGATAGATGTTATTTATGTTTCTTTACATTCATTGTAAAGTACATAGATGATTTATAACTTTACCATGGGTAGATGCAACATTCTCCTTAAGTAAGGAGATTACATTATTTTGTTCATACAGTGATTTATCCTGCCTGTTAATATAAAAGAACCCCTACACAATTTTATAATGTTTATCTGCAAAAATAATATGGTCGGCGGAGAGTTATATCTCTCACTCAGACAATTATCTCACCCAGTGGGATCCAAAATTTTTAGGTGGATGTGCACAAGGTAGTGCAGAACTTTCTGCAAAGAAGGAACAATAGCTAAGGCAGCTGTAACAGCTCAGGTTGAGTGTACCATTTTTCGTGTCTTGTAGATAGAAGTTGTATGTGTTGTCTCTGTATTCTCAGGTCCTTAGAATCAGTTCATAATGGTTTCATGAATAATCTGAGATTTTGTCTTGTATGACTCGAGGTTTTTAGTTACTTCACTATGTGTTATGATAGTGTAACCGTTATATGTTGTCCTCGAGATAAGAAGAAGCAGTGTTTGTATAATGTGAACCATGATATGTATGAGTTTTGTATTTTTAGTAAGAGTTTTTGAAAGAGGATGCATTTGCAAAATGGTTTTAAATTTTTGTGATTTTTGGTTTATCTTCTATTTATGTTTATTCCACATAATTAGTAGTGATTTGGTTGTCGGTTTGATGACGTTCATTACATTGTTCATTATGTTTAGTATGCTATCCATGCCTTTGTTACTAGAGATGTATATATTGATAATCATGCTTATCCAGATAGTTATGCTTATGTTGTTAGCTCTTCTTATGATGTTGATATGTTCAACCAATTAGACATGTTCATGTTGTTAGCTATGCTATGTTACCAGACTTGCTCATGGTGCTAGACATGCATATGCTATTGAATTGCTTATATTGTCAACAAGATAAAGGATGATAGTATGGAAAATGATGATAGTTATTATCTGCTACTTTATGTATTTTTTTAATCATCAGTATTGCTGAGTTTATTGTTATATCTGATTAAACTGCTTAACTATTTAATTACTTAAAAATGTTGTAATCAATAAGCATTGTTGGAGGTTATATCTCGTGCTGGGACATAGGAATCACCCTTGTGGTTCGCAACATGTTTTTAGGTAACCAAAAATAACAAAAACAAACATGTGGCAGCAAAGAGGAGATATAGTAATGAATCTTTTAGAAAGTTGATTAGATGTCTAGTGTGTCCTAGAGTCATCCATGTACTCTCAGGCCTAGAAAGGAAAAGTTTGTATATTGTGTTTCAAATGTATCAAAACTTTTTTTAGCATATTAATACTTGTTTGTATGGCATATAAGAATAATGTTCTCCTATGCATATATGTTGTGGCTAAGGTGATAGAACAATTTGTATCAAAATTCTTGGCATACTATGGATAAATGAAAGATGCTGGACTCTTATGCAAATGTTTTTGAGCAGGTGCTGACTTTGAAATCGGTTTAAATTTACCCATATTTTTGGGTATGTGATTAATTAGTGATTGATTGTGTTTTATGTTTTGGGTAATGTCATTCAGTGTAAGGGGTTCTCACAAGTTGGTATCAGAGCTTTCAGGTTCAGTGAGTCTATAGGGACACTAGGACATAGGACTAGGATGATGTCAAATTAGGAATATGACATAAAAATATGGTGCATACTGCCTAATCTCAGTATTTGGGTGCCCTGGCCTGGTATTCAATTATTGAAGAAAAGATAAGTATGGAACTCTTAGATTTTTATCGTTCTGATTACTCTGATCAAGTAGTCATTTTGAGATAATATAAAGAGCTTAATGAATAAGAAATCATGGTGTGAATATCTCAATCCTACCTTAAAGAAGATAAGAACTGCACCATAATCTATCAAAACTTGAATGTTTGGTCACTATAAGAGAAAGATACAACACCATGACATCTAAATATGAATGCAAATATGAAAAAGAAAAGTTCTTGAAGATGTGATTCAAGAAGATAATAAAGCAAAAGACAGATAAGTCTATGGTTATAAAGTGATTCAACGTATGAAATCCACACAAGATGGAGAGAAATCCAATGAAAAGTATATAATGAGGAGATAAATATGAACAATGAAAAAGGAATAAGGTAGAACTTGAGTTAATATCAAACCAACATATGTGTGTAAGAAAGTGTTAATGTAAAATAAACATGGTTTTTATAAGAAATTAAGACAGATGATCTGGGTTTAATAAAGAAAATGTGGAATATGATGATTTACCTATTGGTAAGTGGTTGAAAACATAACAAAATAAGAGAACATACCTAAGTGTGATAAATAGTCATCAAGGAAGGAGTAAAGACATATGTTAATCATGATGATTCCTATGCTAATGGAAAGGAACCCAAAATGAAAAAGGTAAAATGATACATAAGAAGTTGTAACCTGCATAATGAAACAGAATTGGTTACCATTTTTCTAGTGGCCCTTGAAAAATGCTTCTATTATGTGGGAAGTGTGTTTCCCTTTGTGTCTTTCCTTTTTGGGGTTACAACTTTCAAGTAGATCATTGGCACTTGGTGTGTGGATTTGTAACAAACATGAGGGTGGATAGATTATTATACCATAAGGTTGCTTGGACTATGGTGCCAAGATCATAAAGTTTGTGATGGTTTTGCTTTTGAGCCTTCCAATAATTTGGGAGACTTCTCTTATATGTTTTGAAATTTATTATGTTGGTAAAAGTAGATCAGATAAGGATTTGAGTTCCTTATAGAACATGAGGTGGATACCAAGGTAATGAATCCTTGTATCTAAGATGTGTCAATAGTATGGGAAGTATGTGAAGGTTGGAGATGTTTAATAAATGAACATATCAAGTATTCATTCCCCTTAAAAAGAGGGATATAGAGAGTTGATGAAGACCTTCTAAATGTTGTTTGGAAGGAAAAACAAAAGTGATTCTATAATGTTGTGTATGGTTTAGTGATAGTTGGGAAAGACCACTATCAAGGATATATGGTTTTTTGGTTAATAGATATGTGTGTTGTGTTCCTTTAAGATAAACCAATGATCAAATATCAATGCATAAAAGTTATATTGGATGACATAATTCACATGACCATGATGAGTTTATGGTTATGTCCTTTAGACTAACCAATATACAAATAGAATTTATGAATAGGAGGAACTTAGTGTTCCAGTCATGTCATACAAGTTATATAAAACTTTGAATGATGACTTGTCAAAGTATTTCAAATATGGTCAAAAACATGATCAATATTTCTTCAAAAACATTAGGGTTGGCAAAATAACAATAGCTATGAGACAAGTTGAACAAGAGTAAGATGGGGTTGTTTAATTTCTTTATGGGATCATGATATATATTCTAAGTAGGTTATGTAAATTCTAGTAAGGTGAATATAGTGTTGTTGTTTCACCCCTAACAAGGTTGACTAGGAATTATGTTTCCTTATATGGAATGACAAGTGCTAGCATCAGCTTTTCTTTTGATGCTGAAAAAAAACTGACAAGAGTTCTAGTGCCAGTGTACATAAAAAAAGTATATATACATTACCTTTTTTTGCTTCAAGGAATGGTATGAGACACATGGAATGATTGGCAAAAAGCTAGAAAGTATGACTTTTGAGTAATGTGAAGATACAATAGATATAATTTTTGAATGATATCTTGAATTTAAAGTTGAGCATTACTACTAGAGTTGTACAGATGACACAACAAGTTTCTACATTCCATAATGAGAATGTCTTCTTAGGTAGGGGTTTTTGTGCTAACCCAAGATGAGATATGTATGAATGATGTGACATAACCATGATATGAAAGTAACCATGTGAAGGTAATAGGATTAGGTGCGAAGGAAGTACCCATCTTTGTTTACCTTGGATTTCGGGGGTGAAATCCCTTTAGGGGTTTATAGTTGTAAGATCCCTAAACTTGCTTAATGAGTTGAATAAGAATTATTACCATAATTGAATGCTTAGAATCCTAATATAACCTTTTTATATGTTTTTAAATCATAATACAAGATTAAGTTTAAATTTTGGTCCAATTTGGACACTATTTGAGCAAGTTATGCAATTTTATGCACATTTTGGAGTTTTCAGTAATTTACCTAATTTTGAGGTTTTCTTTGCAATTTATCACTTGCATTATGTTCCTTGGAAATTATTTCATAATTCTCGAGATTTTTAAGCCATGGGGCGTCTATTTAAACCAAGTCTTAAAGGTGTTTTCTCCAAGGGTATTTTAGGGTTTAACCCTTCATGGATGAGCCACCTTTAGTAGCTATCAACAAATCAATTATGTGATTGGCTAGGAAATTTGACAAAGGAGAGATAAGAAGGTCTATATGGATGGTGGGGGATCTACTTGTGTGTGTGTTTGTATATTCTTAATATTTTAAGGCCATATACACATGAGGAAATACTTTTTCACCTCATGCTAGCTTCCATCCTTATCCATGGGCTATATTTACCTCTTCCTTGCCAAAGTTCGAAACTATACTTGATTTCTCTTTCCTTTAACCTGTATAAATGACTCCTATATATTTTTCTATTGAACCAAGTTCTCTAAGGTAGCGGACAACCTCTTTTTGGAGAAGAAGGTCTCCTAGAGCTCCATTTAGCCCTACCTAAAGTTTCCAAGGTCATCTTCTACGAATTTTGACCAAGGAAAGTTATTATCCTCCTTCATTCTCCATTTATCTTGCTCTTTTCCTTCCTTAGACCTTCCTCTAGGTCAAAAACTTTTTTTTCAATGATATAAATTGCTCTAAAGCTCTAAAACCTACCTTTCTTGCTCCTTATGCTTAGAGTTTGCTCATTTGATGAAGAAAGGTGCTAGATAGATGAATTCATAGCTTATTTTTGGATTTTCTACACTACCTGTTCGAGATTTATTCTATGCGGGGTTTCATATTATCATTAGAGGAAAATTTTATAACTTGCTCCACATGTATTGCTTACCAAAATCTTTCGAGGTCATGTTCTAGCTTGAAAATGATGATTCATGCACGAAAAAGCTATGATTGACTTGGATTTCAATTTTTATAACATTTTCTATTCTGATTTCAGTTATATATGAACCTGTGACCATGTTATGTTATTCTTATGGTATAATGTGACTTGTATCAAGTTGGTTTGAAAACATATGGTGCTAAGAACCTATCAACCAGTGGTCAATTTTAGGGTTTAAGCTGATTTCTTCTATAAACCCATGACCCAATGATGGTACCATTGCAACAACCCTATGGTGTTGTCTTCATGAAAACTGATGGTCATGATCAAAGGTTTAAAATGATGGTGACAACCTATGGTCACCTCTTTAGGTCAGGTTTTGGATCAATTAGAAGTTTACTGATCAACCATTACGTACCCTAATTATGTTATCAATCAATGATGACATTAGCTTAATATTTGATGTTGATTAATGAATATAGTGTTGATCTAACAACCTATCGTGACTTAATGGTCACTAATGATGTGGATCAGGTTTCTACAACCTATGGTGAGTTAATTATTGTATTTTTTGCATCAATTAAGCTTTAGAGAAATGGTTTCTTGGGTCACTTGATTCAATGGTTGGACCCATATTGTAATTGATGGTTTTAACATATGAACTTGACCCAATGGTCAAGATATGATGTTTATTCCTCCAATAAAGTGGAATGATGGGTAATGTAATATGTTGGTTCTAATAATTTGATTTATATGGTTTCCCTTATATGATCAACTTAAGGGCTTACTTGCTGACAATGGATTGCTTGTTTTAAATGAACAACCGATTGTGGGTTTTACCCTACTCTCAATCGAACTTTTTGTGTTGTTAATCAAGGGATGTCTAGGGTTATATGGAGACTCTTTATATAGAACAAATCAAGGACTTCATATGTGGTTTATCAAAGGTGTTTTCTTATGTAAACAACTAATGGTCTTACCTTTTAAACATCCAATGGTACTGGGTAACATTGTGGTATGGTGATATGGGTTGAATGATGATGGAACAAATGGACGGTTACCCTTAAAAAGGTAGTCTTACCTTTTCAATCATATATATAGAAGGGATGATAACCATATTTTGTGGATATATAACCCTAATGTGGTATAGCTTGTTGTACCTAGCTTTAATAAAACGAAATGATGGTAATTGCGTATGAATAGTCCTTGAATGATTAATACAATCATGGAGTACTCTCTTATTGTTGTTCAATCCTTAGTATGCTATAACTCGATGGTTACATCTTAATTTATGTGTGGGTTCATACTTGATAATAATATAGAAGTTGATGGTGATGCTTCACCTTATTCATCCATGATCCAATGGGGATGCCGTGAGTTAGGGTTTGGGTATAAGTGATGATTAGTAACATTGATATAATTTATCATGTTGAACCTAACTCTAATGCAAATAGATAAAGATGAGTACTCATGTTTAACATTCTTATATGATGGAATGATGGTGGAAAAACCTCCTTAATATGATAATAACCTTAATATGTTAATTGGTGGTTATCATAGCCACATAGTTGATACTTTCTTATCCTAAACATGTGCATTATGAATATGATGAGGGTTAATCATATCTAGATTCCTTGCATGTTGATGTAATAAAGGAATGTTATTAATGTTAATATAACCCTACTATGATTGTTTATGAATATCTCCTAGCTCATTAATGCAATATTGTGCTGATCCGGTGTATTATATGTAAGTGATATTGTTGAGACTTGTTATATGGCATGGAAAGAAAATGATGATCTTGCAAGGAATACTGTGATGGTCTTAATGAACTTTGGGCATGGTTATGCCCTGAATGAGGTGTAATCCTCTTGTGTTGATACGATTTGATGTCCTATCATATTGTAAAATGATTTATTGTTAGTATGTATGCCCTGAGAGCCAATCATGGGATGATTGATGTGATACATTAACATTGATTTGATCAACATCAAAGGCAAGCTTCCAATTCTTTCTGGTTCAATCATATGAGATAGTGATAGAACAGATTGAATGTCTAGAGAATGACAATAATCAATGACGTATGCCTTCAGGTTGAGGACCTGAACGATGAGATCATACGGATGCTAAGAGTTTTTACATTCTTGTAATTTCCCTAGTCAGACGTCATTGTGGAAGGTAGATAGATAGCAATGACACACAAGACTATATTGTGGTGTTGGTTGATTATAGAATCTCATTAGTCATGATATAGAGATATCAAACCAAACATATTGGTACTTGTTAGAGAACAAGTGTACCGGACAGACCCACCGTGAGTTTGACACATGGAACCATGACATGGTAGTCACAGTCAATAATCACAGTGATGGTGGTGAATGTGATTCTTTGACCTGAAATCACTACACTCAACACATGTCGTTGGGTACACTTTGACATCATCAAACGCAATCCTGAAACATGGATTGTTATAAAGGTGATGATTGGGTGGCTTTGACACATGGGGCTTTTGAGGGGTGAGTGATAGATATGGGATTTTTCCCTCCTAAGGGATCTTGATATCCATGGCCACTTGATGAGTAGGATTGAGAAAGCCGTACATGCATGTGTGAATTAGTATGTGATATTGATGTCATACATATCTCTTCCAATCTACTCTGGGATCAAGAAAGTGAATAAACGTTGACAGGATGACTATTCCATGCCTCGATTTCATTTAGGATATCAGTGACAAAGGAATTATACATTCGCTGTAACACCATTCATAGATTATAGGATTGAAAGTTGTTCTCCAACTTTCTATTTCACTTGGGTAGCACTGATGTGTGACTAGGCACCGCTCTTTGCTTGTGAAGTCATAAGTGTTATGGACTTTCACTGCCAACGTGAAAAGGACATGTAGGGTCACACACATAGGATTTAACCTGGAAGAGGAGTTTTGTCCACAAACTATGTTTAGATTGATTACTAAAGGAGTTTAGTAGTTCAATTAAACATTCAATTAATTGATAGCTCAAAATCATAGTATTCAAGGTATTGGATCGATTGAATAGAGTATCAGATTGATTGGAACTACAATTGACTTTTTTTGCACAATTTGCACTCCCAACCGATCAGCTCATGTGATGAACGGATCGGCTCAAGTCTTGAGTCAATCGGCTCATGCACAAGGTGAAACGGTTGGTTCAAGTGTTGAAATGATCGGTTCGACTGGTGCAACCGAGCGAGTTGGGAAAATAAGATTGGTGAGAAAATTCTTTTTGTTTTACTTGTTCAATACGATTGGAATAAGGATTGGTATTTGATACCAATTAGAAACAAAAGTTGGAAAGTCAATTTGAATTGGATCAGGACCGTGAACCGACCAGTTCAGGGTACCAACCGATCAGTTGGGATCCCCAGACGATCAGCTCACGTCCAGTCGATCAGCTCAGGTGGACAAAACGATCGATTCAATTGTGAAATGATCGGTTCGGGTCACGCAGTTGGTTGTTTTTGTGGAAAATTCTCGAACCCTTCTACTCCTGCTTTAGTCTTGCATTGCCCGGGATAGAGAACATTGTTCCATGACCCTCCTATATATAGGGGTATTGGGGGCTTCTGTGGACACACAACTCAGTGCAACCAGTTGCTCTGTAAAGTTGTCATTCTCTCTGGTTTTCGTAACCGAGAGAGCCTGAGCAAGAGCTACCTGATAAGGGAGGCACAGCAAGGGAAAGACAACTGTAGAAAGTGACTGGTAGCAAGAGAGTGTGTTGGCGACTAGTACACCAATAGGAGGGTTTGACTCCTTTCAATTCCTTGTGGGATAAGGAGATTGGAGTTCTAGGTGGTCCGTGTGGACTACTTTAGAGGCGAGAGGTTTCTACCACTTAGGAGGATAACTGTCAATCCCTACAATCTCGGTGAGATCAGGAGTCATCAGTCCCAGTGCGACCAGGAGCTGCACAAACACCATCTAAGACCGGAGGTGAAGATTGCGCAAGGCGCGAGGTATTGTCACTGAGCAAGCCTCGGGACAAGGTATGATTCCACAAACCTTCTTTCCTATTGTATAGACGCTGACATGTTTCCTCGGTTTGGGTTCGGGGGAGGAGAAATTTTTATTTCCGTTGCCTTCTCTGCCTCCCCTAAAACCCAACAATGGTATTAGAGCCACGCCAACTGCTCTATACTTTAGGATTATCGATATGATCAATTTTGGTTTGTCCCTAACCACATATATGATATGTAATATTAATGCATTCGATATGTGTTGCCCTTAAACGAGTTTTATGGTGGATGTATAGCGTGGTTATGGCCAATAAACCCTATCTATGTATGGTTGTTTGTGGTTGCTTGCATCTCGGTCTGCGCACTGATTCCTTCTCCTATTCCTGATGTAACTCAAAATAATTCGAGATTTCTTTCCTACCTTTTCTCCCCTTGAATGTAACTCGAGGTTTCTCTTTTATACGATGTAAAATAGGATATATTTTATTTCTTGTTATGTCAAAGAAACGACGGACATCCAGACGACAGCTGAGACGATCGGTTCAAGGAGTGAACCGATCGATTGACGTCCCAGACGATCGGTTCAAGGAGTGAGCCGATCGGTTGATGATCGGTTCGAGGAGTGAGACGAGTAGGTGGTGGCCAGAAGGAGATGCATGATGACCAGGAGAATCGATCGGTTGGAGGAGCCAACCGATCGGCTGGTGGCACCCAGCCGACCAGTCTGATGACAAGCCGATCATTTCATGTGATGAATTGATCAAACCCAGAAGGCAAAGCACATAGTTCATCATGTACAAGTTGCATGTGATGTAGACCTTGATGACCGTGATTCCTCTTGGCTCGAGGAATCACATTAGGATGGCCACAATCATCGCTTTTATCATTTCGCATGTTTTCTGTGGGATATAGCATGTATATGATACATACTATGTATTGTGGTGATTGGATATGTATATGTATATAAACCAAATCCCTCATTAAATATTAAGTTTATATGCCTTCCAAATGCGACACATGTGAAAAACTTGATCGACCAAGTGTGGGCACGCCCTAGCATGGTGCATCGTCTATCTCGTGGAAGCGTGAAGGATGAATGTGCGGGTCTGCCCTAGTAGGGTGCACATTCATCGTGTTTGCTTTGGGTCGGACTTAACAAGGTGACCTAGATAGGATCTAGCACCTTGAGGCATAGAGGTGTTCATGGCATGGAGTTGCATATGACATCTTATCAAGAGTTGCATATGATGCAATTGGGAAGAGTTGCCTACCTAAAAGATCTAAGTTGTGGGTGACAACCCTAGCTGGTCCATGACTTAGAGGATTTCAGGATCTTGCCCACTAGAAGGTTGTACACTGTAATCTTCTGAATTGATGGTGAGGGCTATCAATTTGAATTAAAATAGTGGGAATGATAATTAATTAAAGGCCTAATATTATCGTCAAACTTTTCAAATCAATCAAATAAGTCAAACATGAGTTTTGGACTAAAATTGCATATTTTCCTTTTGTAGTACAAATGGCAACAAACAAAAACAACTTTTCTTTGCGATTGGTCCTTGACAAGGACAAGCTGAATGGGACAAACTTCCTTGACTGGTATAGGACATTGAGAATTGTTCTCACTCAAGAGTGAAAGCTCTATGTCCTGGACACTTCAATTCTAGAGGAACTTACTCCTAATGCACCAAAGGCAAAAAGGGATGCTTATAAGAAGCATTTGGATGATGCCATTGATGCAAAGTGCTTGATGTTGTGCTCTATGAACCACGAGTTGCAGAGACAACATGAGAACATGGGTTTTATTGAGATGGTTCAACATCTCAGGAACATGTATGAAGATCAAGCATGAAAAGAGAGATATGATGTCTCAAGGGCACTGTTCAAGTGTGTCATGACAGAAGGAGATCCAGTTGGTCCTCACACAATGAAGATGATTGGGTATGTGGAGAACCTACAAAGACTGGGATTTCCACTAAGCCAAGAGTTGGCTACTGATGTGATACTGCAATCGTTGCCATAATCTTACAGTTAGTTTGTGATGAACTACAACATGAACGACTTTGATAGGCCACTGTCAGAGTTGTTGGGCATGTTGAGGACAACCAAGACACAAATGAAGAAGGAAAATCCTAAGTTTGTGATGGTGATCAAGGGAAAGAAAGGCAAGTCCAAGCACAAGGGCAAGGGCCAACTAAGAAAGATTCTGATGCTAGCCAGGAGCCCAAGTCGTCTTCAAATCTCAAGGCCAAGGGAGGCGTGACCAAGAAAGGAAATTTCCACCATTGTCAAAAGCTAGGACATTGCAAAAGGAATTGTCCTCTCTATCTAGAAGAACAAAAGAAGAAGGAGGCAACTATCGTCTCCACATAAAGGTGTCATGGAAATAAACTTGTAACACTTTTTGAGGTATATGATACCAAGATGTAAAGTGTAAAGCACTCAATAAATGGGGCAAGTGTTGCCGCCATAGATAGGGGTACTTTAGTTTATTTTCAGCCTTAAAGGCATGTAATACAGTTATGAACTGCTATTTCATATTTTCCAATAGATAGAAACACTTTATTTTTGCATATTTTATGACAATGATGGCAATCAATAAAGTTGATGTTTCATTCTGTAAAAGATATGATCTTTGTGGCAATGCCTTGTTTATCTTGTGGTATTTGATGCTCATAAGATAAAATGATACCTAAAATTTATTGATAACTCAAACAATCAAATTAGCATCAATCATGAGAAATTCATTTCTAGTTTCCATATGATGGATAGATCTAGACTCTTTTGGTTAGAGAACCAGTAAGAGACACGAATATCTTGAACATGATTTAT
This sequence comes from Alisma plantago-aquatica, assembly GCA_963693085.1. Classification (NCBI taxonomy): domain Eukaryota; kingdom Viridiplantae; phylum Streptophyta; class Magnoliopsida; order Alismatales; family Alismataceae; genus Alisma; species Alisma plantago-aquatica. The sequence goes on along the minus strand of OY856409.1, from coordinate 1,406,636,072 downwards.
CAATCTTCACTAGTGGTAGTGGGAGAATGATTATCCTATTAGGTATAATACATGTGATGTATTTACATACCTATTGGAGTGAATGCTAATACTTCATATGGTGCTTAGAGAAATACCAATATGAATATCTTTAAGTGTTCAAGAATATCATAGATGAGGTACGAATTTGGTAAAGTGTTAATTCTTGATGAGATCAATGAATAAAATAATTGGACCAAATGTTTGAGATCCTTGTGAGTGATTATGATAGTGTATCATAGTGATCTCATGATTAAGGCATGGTGATGTCTAAATCAAGAAGGAATCATACTCTAAGGATTTAGAGAATGATTATCAAATAACTAAATTCTTCTTAATAAAAGAATAACCAACACTAATAAAGGACATTAAGAATCACAAGGAGTTGTGAGTTCTTATATCCTTGACGGATACACCTCAATTATCTATGTGATAAATTGGTCATGTGATGATTCAACTATCTAGATGATGAGGAATCAGATTTTGAGTTATGGTATATGACCATTACATCCTAAATGACTTCCATGTGAACCATAAGGTATGACCTTGATGGTACCACCCATTGGATGGAAATCCATAAGTGTAAATAAGTCTTAAGAGTTAAGACACATGGATAACATTTTAAGAAGGATGATGCTTGTTTATTGCAACTTAATGACTAAGACATTTGGCATATGGATACTAAAACCGCATTCCTTTGAGGAATAAAACAAGGATGTGTACGTGACACAACCTATAAGGTTTATGAATCCACTAATGCAAATGAAGTCTATAAGTTATAATGGACTAATCAATGTGATTGATTAAGTAAAAGAAACTTAGATTTGGATCTTTACTTTGATGATATAGTCAAAGGGTTTGACTGATTTGTCAAAGATAAAGAAGGGATCTGTGGTTTAGTGGGAGCGTATTCACATTCCACATGTTGATGTGAAATGGAAATGTTCTAGAATGGAAATCCAAGTGGAAATTATCTTTAGCGAAGATAGAGGCGTTTTCTATGTGATAGGAATAGAGATCTATAGAAATAGTTCTCAAAAATCTCTTGACCTGGAAAAGAGAGAGCATACATTGGCAATCTGTACTGAAGGGTTCAATGTGCACATATTTAGTGGGAGAAAACTTGTCCATGTTACATGGAGATAATATCTCAAGGCCAAGTGTCAAATTATTATGAAGAATGTGAACACTAAGAATAGATATGGATCTATCATGTATGTGATCATCCCATTACCATGCATGTATGGACATGGCAAGAGTAATATGCATTTATCATCTTGTATGTAGGACATGACAATATGATGTGCTCATCCTGATAACTCGTATGTGGGACATGATGAGTGGATGTCTGTCTATTTCCAGTAAGGGTTACTAGAAACCATGAGAACTTGATAAGTACTTATGAAGTACTAGTTCTATGGAGATAAGGAAGAGTTCAATCTAAAGAGTTACATTGATGCGAACTTCCAAAAAAGGACAGAAAAATTAATCGCAAAATATATGTGATATATGAAGTGAATGTTTGTTGACAATTGGAAGTGTTCCAATAAAACCATATAAAAGGAAATGTTGAGTATCCATGTGTTAGAGAACAACAATGGATACTATATGGATCTGGAAGTTCATGAGATGAACTTATAGATATTTTGGTCATTGATGACAGGTATGGAATCCTTGATCATGCAATGTGGCTAAAGGTTAGCAAAGGAATAATGGATCGCATATTACGGCAACTCCATCTCATACGTGTGACGTACAGTGAAGAGATGTGAGACAATCAATTTATACTGACTTTGGCAAGGTGTTGCCATTACTCACTATGTTGGCGCAAGAGCACAGTAACATGTGGGACATGTTTGAAGATCACTATGAATATGATTCAAGGGTGATTGGATCAGAGTGCAAGTGGGAGTCTGTTGGTATGTATGCCCTGAGAGCCAATCATGGGGATCAATTAAGATTGATTTGATAAACATCAAAGGCAAGCTTCCAATCTTTCTGGTTCAGTCATATGAGATAGTGATAGAATAGATTGAATGTCTAGAGAATGACAGTACTCAATGACGTATGCCTTCAGGTTGAGGACCTAAATGATGAGATCATACGGATGCTAAGAGTTTGTACATTCTTGTAATGTCCCTAGTCAGATGTCATTATGGAAGGTAGATAGACAACAATGACACACAAGACTAGATTGTGGTGTTGGTTGATGATAGAATCTCATTAGTCGTGATATAGAGATATCAAACCAAACACATAGGTACTTGTTAGAGAACAAGTGTACTGGATAGACCCACCGTGAGTTTGACACATGGAACCATGACATGGTAGTCACAGTCAATAATCACAGTGATGGTGGTGAATGTGATTCTTTGACCTGAAATCACTACACTCAACACATGTCATTGGGTACACTTTGACATCATCAAACGAAGTCCTGAAACATGGATTGTTATAAAGGTGATGATTGGGTGGATTTGACACATGGGGATTTTGAGGGGTGAGTGATAGATATGGGATTTGTCCCTCCTGAGGGAGCTTGATATCCATGGCCACTTGATGAGTATGATTGAGAAAGGCGTTCATGCATGTGTGAATCAATATGTGATATTGATGTCATACATATCTCTTCCAATCTACTCTGGGATCAAGAAAGTGAATGAACGTTGACAGGATGACTGTTCCATGCCTCGAGTTCATTTGGGATATAAGTGAAAAAGGAATTATACATTCACTGTAACACCATTCACGGATTGTAGGATTGAAAGCTTTTTTCCTACTTTCTATTTCACTTGGGTAGCACTGATGTGTGACTAGGCACCGCTCTTTGGTTGTGAAGTCATAAGTGTTATCAACTTTCACTGCCAACGTGAAAAGGACCTGCAAGGTCACACACATTGGATTTAACCTGGAAGAGGAGTTTTTTCCACAAACTATGTTTAGATTGATTACTAAAGGAGTTTAGTAGTTCAATTAAACACTCAATTAATTGATAGCTCAAAATCATAGTATTCAAGGTGTTGGATTGATTGATTAGAGTATCAGATTGATTGGAACTGCAATTGACTATTTCTGTACAATCTGCACTCCCAACTGATCAGCTGAGCTCGTGAACCGATCGGCTCAGGTCTTGAGTCGATCGGCTCATGCACAGGGTGAAACGGTCAGTTCAAGTGTTGAAATGATCGGTTCGAATGGTGCAACCGAGCTAGTTGGAAAAATAAGATTAGTGAGAAAATTCTTTTTGTTTTACTTGTCCAATACGATTAGAATAAGGATTGGTATTTGATACCAATTAGAAACAAAAGTTGGAAAGTCAATTTGAGTTGGATCAGGACCGTGAATCGATCAATTTAGGGTACCAATCGATCGGTTGGGATCCCCAGACGATCGGCTCATGTCTAGCCGATCAGCTCAGGTGGCCGAAACGATCGGTTTAGTTGTGAAATGATTGGTTCGAGTCACGCAGTTGGTTGTTTTTGTGGAAAATTCTCGAACCCTTCTAGTCCTGCTTTAGTCCCGCATTGCCCGGGATAGAGAACCATGTCCAATGACCCTCCTATATATAGGGGTATTGGGGGCTTCTCTGGACACACAAATCAGTGCAACCAGTTACTCTGTAAAGTTGTCGTTCTCTCTGGTTTTGGTAAATGAGAGGGCCCGATCAAGTGCTACCCGATAAGGGAGGCACATCAAGGGAAAGACAACTGTAGAAAGAGACTGGTAGTAGGAGAGTGTGTTGGCAACTAGTACACCAACAGGAGGGTTTGACTCCTTCCAATTCCTTGTGGGACAAGGAGATTGGAGTTCTAGGTTGTCCGTGTGGACTACTACAGAGGAGGGAGGTTTTTACCTCTTAGGAGGACAATTGTCAATCCTGACAGTCCCGATGAGATCAGGAGTCGTCAGTCTCGGTGCGGCCAGGAGCTGCACAGACACCGTCTAAGACTGGAGGTGAAGACCGTGCAAGGAGTGATGTATTGTCACCGAGCAAGCCTCGGGACAAGGTATGATTCCACAAACCTTCTTTCCTATTGTATAGACGTTGACGCGTTTCCTCAGTTTGGGTTCGGGGGAGGAGAAATTTTTTGTTTTCGCTGCCTTCTCTGCCTCCCCTAAAACCCAACATTTATATCATGTGATAGTATGATGGTCTTAATGACCTTTGGGCATGGTTGAGCCCCAATTGATTTGTATTCCTCTTGTGTTGAAAATGATTGATACCCTATGATATTGTGAAAATGATTTATATCTTGTGATAGTATGATGACTAGCATAGCCTCATCAATGGCAAGTGAATAGCATCATGTGATGATGAGATGAGAAATTATATTTCACACATTTTATATCATTTAAAAGTTGTGATATTTATATGCTTGCTAGAAGTGAATTAGGGTTTGTATGTCCACTTGTTTGATGCAGCCTTAATTCAACCAATTGGCATAACTAATCAAGTGAAACTCTGATCATGTAGTGCCATGTGCCATAGATCCATCGGAGTGTAAGAACTTTCCATCTGAGTGTCTGGCTCTTCCTAAATATTGTATGGCATTGATTTTGACTTAGTAGTGGGCAGTTGGATTTTGAGTGGTATCCTCAATTTCCTCAAGGCATAATAAAAGATGTAATACATCCATGTTGCATATTTGTTTAGGGTTATACACAATGTTTCACATTGGATGATAACTCTTGTTTGTTATCTTTACATAAAGATGATCCTTAGTGCAAATATGATATAGTAGATATACTTATGTTGTGGATATGCCTAAGATTGTAGGTGCGTACATCATTAGATATGATTATGTTGATAACTATACTGTTACTACTGATTATAATCATGATGCTAGCTATCTCATGTTGTTAGTTATGTTTCACATGCTATCCATGCCTTTGTTACTAGAGATGCATATATTGAAAATCATGCTTATCCAGATAGTTGTACTTATGTTGTTAGCTCTACTTATGATGTTGATATGTTCAACCAATTAGACATGATCATGTTGTTATCTATGATATGTTACTAGACTTTGTCATGATGCTAAATATGCATATGCTACTGAATTGCTTATATTGTCAACAAGATAAAGGATGATAGTCTGGCCAATGATAATAGTTATTACCAGCTACTTTATGTATTTTATTAATCATCAGTACTGTTGAGCTTATTTCTTATATCTGATTAAACTTCTTAACTATTTAATTACTTAAAAATATTACAATCAATAAATGTTTTTGGATGTTATATCTCTTGCTGAGACATGGGTCTCACCCATGTGGTTCACCACTTTTTTTAGGTAATCATACGAAATGAAAACAAACATGTGGCAGCAAAGAGGATCTATAGTAATGAATATTTGAGAAAGTTGATTAGATTTCTAGTGCGTCCTAGAGTTGTCCCTATACTCTCAGGTCCAGACAGGAAAAGTTTGTATATGGTATTTCAAATGTATCAGAAGTTTTGTTCGCATATTAATGCTTATTTGTGTGGCATATACGAATATTGTTCTCATGTGCATATATGTTGTGGCAAAGGTGATAGAAAAATTTGTATCAAATTCTTGGAATAGCATGGATAAAAGAAAAATGTTGGGATCTTATGCAAATGTTTCTGAGCAGGTGTTGACGTTGAAATCAGTTTTAATTTACCCATATTTTTGGGTATGTGATTAGTTAGTGATTGATTGTGTTTTATATTTTGAGTAATCTCATTTAGTGTAATGAGTTCTCACAAGTACACCAACCATAATTAAAAGTTCAATGGAATCAAGGGGGTCCAGATAACTCAAATCTCAAATGGATATACTCATAAAGAGGCTTTATTAGAAATCTAGCACCTCAACCTTGAGGTTCTTTTTGTTGTTGAAGGAAGCAGCTCAATTCATTACCAAAAAGCCGTACGAAATCTACATGATAACAATCTCACAACATGGTACCAAACAAGACTCCTTTGCTTGACCGACATAATACATATGCTCAGATTGGGATGTGATAGGTAAATTACATGTACGAACCCTCCTTGGTGTGTCTGTCCAAAGTTGCTATCTATAAGGGAAACCGTCAATCTATGCGAGCCCTTGAGGATATTGGTGTAGGAGAAAGTATCGACGAACAAGATCACCATCTTTAGTATACCCAAGACCATTAGTAGAGAAGATAACACAACCAAACACAACAACAACTGCCAACAACATACACACACCCGCACAAAACGAAACCAAATAGAAAATGAAACCTCACACAGGCACAACCCCAAATAGGTAGGGAGAACACCCTGGAAGAAGTCGCGAAGGGGGCCAAAAACCCACCAACGGTGCAACACTCCGGAGAGTAGGGGAGGGGGAAAATAGCTTCATTGGCACATACTCAGAGGAGAGAGGGCATGCAAGAATGGAAGGTGAGGGGTAGAAAGCTATGGGAAACCCCGACACCATTCCCAAGCACCCCTACAAATAGGGGGAGAGAATCCTCACAACACACATATCTTGGTTTCTCTCCCTCTACCGGTGCACCATGGAGTCGCCCAAACTCACCGTCTATCTGTGGTAGCACCCAACACCATTACCTAGAAAAGACACAAAGGCAAAAGAAGAGGGGGCTCGGCTAACAACCCACCGCCCCCTAGAGCTCGCCACCTCCGATCGTCGTCCACTTGGATCTGAGCCACAAGCCAGATGTGTGACCACCCAGAGCACCTGCTCACGAGAAGAAGACCCAGGCACCGTGTAAAACATAGAGGAGACAGAGACCCTATGGGAGGCCGCTCACACCTAGAGAAACAACAAATGTCGGTCGAGTGGGAAGGAGATAGGGGAGGTGGAAAAAGAGCCCAGGGGGAGAGGGTTCCAGCCAGTCGAGCACCAACAGGCTCCCCCCTGAGTAGAGAGCACCGCCTTTGGGGAGATTACCGAGTCTCCAGAGCTCTCGTGAGCCCTAAACGAATCCCTTGAGGTAAAGTGGAGGAGTTAATATATTGATTTCAATAATATCAGTAGGATAGAGGTCATAGTATGATATATAGAATTTAATATATTCTAGGTAGACTAGTGAGTAAGAACGAAGCCTTATTAGACTAGAGAATAAGGGTGAAACAAAATCATGAAGCACACATTGATAATATCAAAAATCATATCTCTCAACTAGCAGGGAAGGGTGGCATCCATATAGAAGCCCATTCAATAGGTATTTCTCGATAACATTGAGACCACTAGTCAAAATCATGAAGAAAATTTGTGTTTGTATTCTCAAGGAACTAGAGCATGTCACTAACGAGTCACAGATCAACACATTCCAGAACCAGATTGAGTGTATGTGCCAAAAGTTCCATTTACCCACAACATGTATGGAAGACTTGGCATATGCAGAACGTGTATGCATTATGCTCACACATGCACCTCAATCAATATAGGGTTAGCAAATAGCAACAAGGATACACCATCTTCACCGACTTCAAAAGACAAGGAAATTAAAGCTTCTACAATTGTTGTGTTCACACCTCCAATTCTAGAAAAGGTGCTTGTGAAAGAAGAATATGTAAGGGTTCTACTTCATAGTGCAGTATCATAAGCAACAAGGAGGTTCCCGCAATTAAGAAAGAGAAGTTGCACACCATCCCATCCATACAAGTCATTCTAGATGTTGTCCTAGGAGGGGGCATTGATTTAACTCAAGGGAGGAGAACCCTAATGTGCCATACATTAACCCACTTAGGCATGAAGAGAATCCACATGTGCCACTCTTGGATATTATTGAATTGAGAAAGGAGTAAAAGTAGTTCAATAAATTCCTATACATCTTCCAAATGCTCCACATAAATATCCCATATTTGGAGGATAAAGAAGATACCATTGCATATGGAAGATTATTGAAGGATGTCATCAATAAGCAAAGATGGATAAAAGAAATATTTTTCTTGTGTGTTGATCAAGTATTTAGTGATATGATCCAAGGAAGGATTTTGAGAAAGAGAGAAGATCCATGATTCATATACATACCTTATTCTATAGGAAACAAACATTTTAAACAATCACAATGTGACCTTGAGGCGAGCAAAAATCTCGTGTCTCTCTCCACCTTTCAGAAGGTGGGATTGAAGAAACCAACAAGACATTCATGGTGATCTAGTTAGAAGACGGATATATTACGAGGACGTAAAAGATATTATAGGATGTCTTAGTAAAAGTCGACAAACTCATCTATCCTACAGATTTTGTGGTTATGGATATGCATGAGACGTGGAGATCTGAGATGTTGCTATAAATGTCTTTCCAAGCTATGGTCGATGTGATCATTGTCATGGGTAGAGGGTACTTGACAGTCAGTGTAGATGATGATAGAGTGGAGTACAGACTACCGAGTGAGTCTTCACAACCATCCCATGATAACCCAGGCTGAAGAAAATCACCCTGTCGAGTGTAAGACGTTCAAAAAGTGTACCCATGGAAGGCAACCCAATTTTGTTTCTATCATTTACATTTTTTCTAGGACTTCACATTAAGTAATTGTTTTATTTGTCTTGTTAGATTTTTAATTGATGTCAAAAAGGTACTTTGATGCTTTTGTTTGGTCTTAAAGCAGAGTCAATGTCAGTACCACCAGCACCAGGGTCAATGGCAATGAACTACTAAAAAATTTCAATAGGGATTTTCCAAATTTTTGGTACAACTGGAAAACATGTGGTAACATCGAATCCATGAAAGGTCAAAGTCTACAAAAAGTCGACACCACTGACAACAAAGATGGTACCACTGACATTTTTTGAGAGAAATTATAGTGTTACAGGAAGAAACTATCAATACCATTGACACCCCTATGAGTGGAACTGATTCATACAACTCAAAGGAGGATAAAGTAATCTTACCTCAGTACTAGTGGAACCCAATTCAATGGCACTAACATAGAAGGATAGACACGACTACTGAGCTTGATTCATGTATGCCACCTTTCCAACCACCACCACCCTATTGAGCACATAATACCCCTGTTTCACCTCTTTTTTTAATTTCTAACTTTGAGGACATAGTCAAGTTCAAGCTTAGCGGTTCCTGGAACAACTTTATATTGTTTATTTTTTATATTGTTTTAGCTTTTCATTATTTGCGAGTATACAATTCACTATCTATCAAGTATGACCATGGATCTTAGTTATCATGATTTTATCTATCATCAAAATAAGAATGAGTTTTTTACATTTGCAATAATTTTATAAATTTAAAATGATCTATCTTTTTAATATTATTTTTCAAAGTCTTAGGCAACACCATCTAGAGGAAGTGTATGGTTTAGTAGGTATGAGGACCCTTAATATGAATGCAAATCTTATTTTATCCAATATTTGTGTATGACGATGGTGTTTGACCCAAACTGATCAAATAAGTAACAAAACCTTAAATGGAATTTTAAGAAAGAGACCCTATTGTTACCATGTAAGCAAGTTGGTAGCAGAGGGACATATCTTAGTTAAGACATGCATTTTCTCTTAATCATGTGATTCCACACACGTTTAATGAACTTTCATCCACCACTACTTGATGATCAGGTAACCCCAATTGTTCACTCTTGATTGCATTGGTTAGTGATATAGGTAGCACGATAGCTAGTTTCTTTATATTTCATTAGTTAGAAAAACAAAAAATAAATAAAGAGATCTGCATAGAAATTTTCATTTAGATTTTATTTCCTTTTTACATATTTTTTTTGCATATTTTGCAACATGTATACTTTAGCCTTCTCCAAAGTTTAAAGTTAAAGGAAACAAACCCACATCACTCCCAATAAAAAGAACAATGATATCTATCTTCAAAAAATCTCAAGCATACATCATAAATCATGCTAAAATAAGAGGGTAGAGAAAAAAAGAGAAATAAAATAAAGGGGGAGAAAAGCATGTTGTGAACTCAATCTTAAAGTCGTTCATGTAAAAGGCAAACATAGTTATATGTATACATTCTTACACCCACAATTCATCATGCATTTGAGACACTAAGTGCAGTCATCATTCCATCATATAAGGAATTACGATTTATGTATTTCTCATTCCCTTCTTTATATCGGTTCATCATATTTGATTTTCACATAAACAATTTGAATGTTACTTGAGATTTTTATTTGCAGCAACCTATTTCATTTCCAACCATTTCTCTTTATGATAGGACACATATATGATTGATCCACTCATTTGATCCACTCATTCATTTTTATACGAGGAACTACTTCCAACATAGTTTGGTAGGTAGATAAGCGCAATCTAGATGGGGAGTCACATGGGGCATCACGTTTATGCTCTCTTGACTATGGTTTTAACTACTCTATTAATATTGTTTCATTGATTTAAGGGAATATTTAACAAATATTTTGGTCACTTTAGAGTAGTTATTTGTTCAATGGTTGGTAAGGGCTGGTTCTGGACCGACAGGCAGGGATATTTAAAAATTTTAGTTCATATTATTTGTCCTCGTGCGAAAATATTTCAAGTACATCCAAATGTAGTGTTGTTTGACACAAGAAACATGTAAGATTAGGGGACTTTGATGCACCGAGTTTTAGTTGCTTTTTGCATGTTATTTTTCCATTCATTTAGTCTATAAATTCTCATGTTGATATTATTTATCAATTGTTTATCATTATTAACAAGTGAAACACTATTGCATTAATAAATAAATACATTTGCCAAATTACATTAATTTATCAATTTTTATTCAAACTTATGTTGGTTTATATTTTTTTCCTGAGAACTTTCATCACAACTCAGTGTTACTGACATTATGCAAAATCTAGGTAATTCTAGAAATCATAGTGTTACATAGATAACATTGATGCTACCGTAATTGAACTTAATTCCACCAAAAAGATGAGTTTGTATTATCCACTCACCGCCAGAAAGTATTAGGAACTAAATTGTTATAACCCCTATTTTCGGGTTCAATTGGTGAGAAATGCAATTTCTCATATTAAGGATAATTGAACAAATAATGATGTGATTTGTTTTGAATAAATGAATTCTTTGCACAATAGCCTTGATTGGTTGCTTTGTGGGCATTATTGGCTATTGGGCCCAATAACATGGCAGTAATAAAGAAAATTCAATTAGTAAATGGATAATTGAATTTTAAGAAAAGAAATATGTGGAAACCTCTAGAAGGCAAATCCAAAGAGGATTTCGTGCCTCTTAGATTCCTTGGGTTCCAAGGAGTCCAAAGTTGCAAAGAAAAGGAAATAAGAAAAGAAAATAGAAATTAAGTATTTCCTTGTTGATAAAGAAATTGAAAACATTGATGAAATAGGGAAAATATGTGAAAAGAAGTATAATTGGTTAATCCTTTGTGGAATTTCGTGTCCCAAGGATTCTAAATAATAAAAAGGAATATTGATGAGGAAAATAAAAGGGAAATAAAGAGAAATTCTCAAAAAGGAATATTTTAATAAGAAATCAACATAATAATGAGAAAGAGTGCATATTGATGCATTTAAGGATAATGAGTATTCCTTAACAAGGAATTTCGAATTATTAGAGTTTCTTGGGATCCAAGGAGTCCCAATGGAGAAAGAAGAAAGAGAAAATATCTATAAAAGAAAATAAGATCATAATATGATATAATATTAATGGATTTTGTAGCTTTGCAAAAGAAGAGTTTTTTTTTGCTACTAAAAGGAAAATATAATCTCGTGGTTAATGGTTTAAAAAGCAAAGAATAAAGAGGATAATGACAAGGAATTTTCATATTCCTAAATATCCAAGAAGTAAAGGATATCAAAGTGGTTATGAGGAGAGAGAAGAATACTTCTCCTTGAAGGAATGTGATTCCTTTTAGGAGGAGACGTTTTGCCTCTTAGTTGGGAATCTTAGGGCAAGGGTATCCTCCTCTATAAAAGGGGTAGGCCCCTGGTTCGAACTGAAAGAGAAAACCTACGTCTTCCTCCCTCATCCCTATATTCTTCTTCCTTAATTTCTTCTCCAAACTCTAACATCGAGTAGCATCACGAATCTGAGAAACAAAAAGGAAACTGAGGGGTGCGATGAAGTACTGGTGCACCACGGTGTCAGGGATCCGCTTCTCCATCGAAACCATGTTCTGGAGTGCGCGCAGCAGCGGCATCAAGTCTGCAGTGGCGGCCACTGTGCATGGCTTGGAGAGCAGGAAAAAATGGCCACCATGGCCAAAGTTGAGGACGCCGTGTGTGCGCCATGATGCGGCGGAGGCGGAGGACTGATTTCCGGCCAGAACCACGACTCAAAGAGCGGGAAATAGAGCCGCGCCAGGCTGCAGACCGGCGGCCGTTGGCTTCCAGGGCGTGAGCCAAGGTTGAAGACAACCTAGGGGCTCGATGGAAAGAAATGCCCCTCTGGCATGTGAAGAATCACTGACTTAAAGCGGGGGTAAAAATGTCTTTTCGAAATGTTTTCCCAAAGGGGCGCGCTGCATGGCTATGCTGACGTGTCAGCATGCTATTGGCCAAGTAAGTAGATTTTTGCAAAATTCATAATTCAAGTTTCGTAGCTCGGATGACAAAAAGTTATATATGAATTTTGATCCTCAGAACGAGAGGAATCCACTAAAAATAGTCTCATAGCCTGAATCTGATTATAGTTCGAAAATTAATGTAGATTATCATCTTTGATTAGTTAAAGATTAAGAAACCCTATTTTGTTATGATTAATGTGTTTAATAGGGTTTAATGGATCATAAGAATTGATATTAACCTATTAAATGCAAAAAGGTGCATTAAGATCGAAAAGGGTGATCTTTATACGTAATTATTAGATTATGTACATAAATATGTTGAAATATGAAAAGTACATAAAGGTATCATCTTTAATGTTTTAATTAATGAAAAACCCTTAGATTTGATGATATATGGTTTTAATGATGATAAATGGATAATTTAAGCCTATTGTTAATAAAAGGGAGAATAAGATCTAAAGAGATAATCTTTTTATATAATTGGCTTGATTTAGGGTTTTGTGCATGATTATGCATTAACGAGCTTGAAAACCCTAATTCAGGTGAATATGACTTTTAAATGTTTTAATTATTCAAATATGTAAATAATTAGGGATATGATGATCCTAAGTCAATCTGAGTATAAAAGACTATTAAATGAATAGTTTGAGCTATTAGGGTTTATATAAATGGAAAAGAGTATTTTAGAGTTTGTTTACCTCAAAACGGAAAAAGTTCGAGAGATTGATCTAAGAAACCCTAATGAGTATTAATGAATACTTAATGCGGATTAGAAACCCTAGAAAGTGAATCCAAGTCAATAAAATAGATTCCTGATAAAGTGTGTAATAAATAGAGTACATATTCTTTTCAGGAATTTTGTGATGATTTAATTACTTGCTTGGATCTGTTGATTGGGTTGATTGCATATACATGAAGTAAATGTTGAATAATCTGCATGACTCATCAAATCAGGTATGTGGTTACGCTTATGACTATACCGAATAGTTTCCCGAAGATTTTATCGATGTTTCCCTCAATGCATGAATTAACTGTTGGATGTCTATTTATTTCATGCAATTATAAAGTGACTATGGCTATCACTATGAGTATACATGTATAACTAGCTAGATCCGAGTCCACCCCTGTGGCTATGCAAAGGCTAAGGATAACCTAGAGCAAGGTCTAGGGTATCATGAGTTAGAAACTGGGCTACACATGAGTAGTGCCATGAGACTCTTAGCATACCATGAGTTAAGGAGTGGGCTACCTACGGGTAGTGCCATGTGACTCAGCCCTAGAAATTGATTCACCTATGAGGTGAAGTCATGAGGGGTAAAATGGGAATCTACCACATGGGAGGTAGTATCCAGGTCCACTGCAGGGACAGCGCAGGGGATAGGGTATACATGGATCGCGTAATTATACTTAAAACGTAAACTTGTTTGTTAAATGATAATTGAATGCAATACATTGTTATAGATAATTGAATGATTATTGGTTTCCCCCACATACCAGCTACGGCTGACCGACGTTTTGTTTGTCGGCGTTTTAGGTACAATGAAAAGAACAAACATAAAGTGGCACATGTGATACTAAAAGAGAATTAAAGTACAAAGGAGGATTAGATAGATTAGTATCGGTGTGGATAAAAGCTTAGAATTCCAAGTTTTCAAAAGGTATGTAAAGAAAAATTTTATTACCATTTTCAGTATAGTCTGTTAGAATTTAATAATTGTTTATGGTTATATGTCGAACCTTTGATCCAGGATTAATGGGTGCGGCTTCAACCTCTTGGTCTCCCTTAATTGGGGGTTATCGGGAGGTGGGGTCGTAACATAAATTTTATGGATACGGTGCCACAGACATTCAAGTTGGTGGCACTAACTTTTATATCATGAAAAAGTCAATATTCAAATAACAGTTGGGTGCTATTAACATACCAATCGATAGTACCGACACTTTTCAAGAGTTTTGAGTCATCAAAAAACTTCACGCCACCAACTTCTTCAGTGGTACTTACTCTGGTGATCTATGAAAAATAAAGATAATGAAATATCCAACAACTATGACTTAACGAAGGATCGAGTCTTACTTATGACCTAATAAGAGTTTGGTTAAAAGGAAATATTGTGTTCTATCTCATTGCAATGGAGCATGACCCCGAGTGATGAGGATAAAAAGGATATAGCCATGTCTTGGACGTTCTTGGAAATTCTGGGAGGAAGATTTACATTTGAAATGTTGTGGAACGAGGTGTCTACTATAGGTGATTGTAAGAACTATGCATCTGAGGATTTTCAATGGATCATCTAATGTTTATCTTGTTTTCTCTATGTTTGTCTCTTTGTTCGATGGTAGAATTCATACGGGGATAATGCCATTATTCCTTAGGACCTGGAAGTAGCCTAGTTTTGCATTGTATTTGACTTTCATGAATGAATATAGACATTTCCTTTAAATATGGACATAAATTAGTGATTTCTTATTTAAATGTTTGTGCTTGATCACCAGAATCAATGTATTTAATCATCATATAATTTGAAAGAGGGATTAAGGGTTAGTGAAGTTGGAGAGGGACTATGTATGTGTAGGGAATAACCTAGAGTTATCATTAATGTGCCTAGATAATTCATAAACTACTATGAAAGTGGATTTGTCTTAGCTTAGGTAGTCTACGGTTTATGGTAAACAATTATTGATGAAATGGATTTAAATGATATGCATATTGTAGTGAAAGTGTAATTATAAGGAATACATCAATTCTTAATCACATTCCACTTACTTTAGATTTTATTCTTAAATTTAGTTATAAAACAAAAAATATATCTCCTTTGCTAGGTCTAGCTGATTAGCTTTAGTTAGCAGCTCTCTCTGGATAATGTTTATTGAGTTAAACATTTAGTCCTCATAGTCCTATACTACTCGATGTGCACACTTGCGTTTTGCATGCATAGTTTAGGTGTGTCACATTTATGACTTCCATGTGTCAATTTCAATGTGGGTCTATCCTGTACAAACAATTATCCATGAATCTGAGTTGATATCCAATATTGTAACTAAAATGACATAGCCACCACTTTCCATACATACTACTTGTGTATTATTTGTGTCCTCTACTATCCACAATAATAACTGACTAGGAACATAAAAATCATGAGTACTCTTATTATACATATGATATCAAGCTCATTCCTCAAATCAAACCATGTGTCACATAGCTAAATTGTTCTTATGATGTTATTAGGTTTATTCATTGTCTCAATATCAAAATAAAATATAATAGGTGTAATTATTTTTTATTAATAATAAAATCAATAATAATATATCCATTCTAAAATCATCATATGATGTCTCTCATAGCATATAACCAACAATCTCCTGCTTATAGTACAACCAGTCACTCATGAATCTAAGTACAATGGATCTTACATGACCATCATGTTTTGTTGCGAAAGTGCTTTACTTAGAGGATAAAAACATTCATTTTTGTTAGAACGATAGATGTTTATTATTCTACTTATTAATTATTCTTTATACCTCTGTATATTCACTATGTATATGGGATTAGTCCCACATTGTATAAACATGGTATTCACCACCACCCGTGTCCATATATATAGGTGTGTCTTGCCATACTAAATGCATCTCAGTCCGCACATTGATTTTCTTGTTCATATCGAATTAGAGTAACTAATACACTAATTCTAAAGAGAAGGTGCTCCACAGTAACAATAGTCGTCATCTATCAATGTTGATATCATCCTCACTAGGCTTCTCTGCTGTGGCTATCTCTCTATCTCAATCGTAGAAATCATCTTTATCAGCGAAGATCATCTCCTTCTCTACTATGATAGTCATTCCCACCACATAATCCTTTCTCCTTCCATCATGGATATAATCTATACTTTGGAAATTGTCTCCTAGTGGTATAAGTAATATCCACCTTCTTAAACATCCTTTTTAGAAACATCACTATCTAAAGCGTCTTCATCTCCATCTCCTCTCCTTTCCAAAATCTTTACCACCATCTTTGTAGTAGATTGATCTACGCCTAGGAGGTTTTTCTCTCCATGAAAATCCTTCCAAGGTGTGATTTTTTGGAAAGAAGACCTAATTTTTTTGTGTTACTGACACCATACATGTCATTTGTTTCATCAAACACGTTGTGTGTTGTTCCACAGAACTTTGTGTAAGGAACTAGCTATCGTGTTCTACCTTTTATCTTCATGATGTTAGAAAATAAGGAAGTGATGGATCCTCTCCTTATTTGAGATCAAGTCTTCACTACTTAAAATCTCAATGAAAATAAATTCACTTAAAGGAGTCGATTCGTCAAAGTCTAGTTTAAAGCCAAGGAAAATATAAATACCTTACAAAACTTCCTCCTACTAATAACACTCTAGAATACTGTGAGAAAGATGATGCCAATCTTCTCTCCTTCTTATGGAATTACATGGAGCCACAAGTAGTTGATCTCAACAGTCATTTTGAAATATGCAAAGATGTCTGGGATCACTTTAACTTCATGTGCAAGTCAAACATCTCCCATATGTATGAGATGATTTTGGAGATGTACAATCTTCAACCGAATGACAAATCCCTGACTCAATATTTCAGGGAGATGTCTTACATCACTAACAATCTTCTTTCTCTTCTACTTCTTACAATGGATGTCAACATCCTACAAATGTAGTGGGATCAAATGGTTGTCATTAAATTCTTGGTTGGGCTTCGACATGAGTATGAAGGATAAAGCAACCAAATCCTTGTTGAGTTTGAGATTCCCAAGGTGATAGAAGCATATTTGTGTGTATTTGATGCCTTCATTGAGCAAACTCCACATTCTTTTTTTGGTAACCCAGGAGACTCGTAAGGCTTGTGTCAAACCCAACTTGGGGAGCTCAGCCCCATCCGGTAAGGAACATAGCCCATTCAGTCACGTAGAGGCTAACTATGCTATGGGAGAAACAATTTCGAACAACACCATTAGGGGGATTCAAACCCATGACCCTTCATGAGGGGCCCCATGCAACGACCACCTGAGCTACTTCTCATCAGCTCAAACTCCACATTTTATCTCAGACAAAGCTGCTATGGTCTCTACCATGAAGGGCCACATCAACACTGGCCTGACTACTCATAGATGAGGATGAGGAGGAAGGGAAGGTTGTGGAGGTCGTTCTACTAGCGAACATGGATGCCTAGAATGCTCTCATTGTGGCAGGATGGGGCATTTGAAAGAAACTTGATGTGAACTTCAAGAGTATCCTCCCAAAACCACATATGCAAATGTGCCATCCGCTGACGACACATTAGCGGACACCCGTCGTCAGATTCAGGTGACAAAATGAGGATTACAATCAATTGTGTTAGTACAAATCTTCTCAACAAGCCTCATCCTCAGATTCTTTGATGACTTCCTTTCCACAACACCCTAGTGGGCCTACTATATGCCTATCACAATCTTTTAATGTAGGTTCATCTTCTTATGTTCTTGATTTTGGTACAACATATTACATTAAAGGTAAAACCCATCTCATATCACCTATTCACCAGTAAAACACCTCTGCCACCTATTACCATTTCTAATGGGACCAAATTTCATGCACTTGGTACATGGATCATCAAGCCTATAACTACAATCACCATACAATCAACTTTATTTGATCCTAAGTTACCTTTCAGTTTATTATCCTTTAGCAAACTAACATGTTATCTTCAATCCTTAGTTACATTTAAACCTAATTCTTGTGTGATACAAGACCTTCGAACACAGAATGTGATTGGTGGTAGGTATGAATGTGTAGGTCTCTACTATCTTGGTCTAGCATCAAAGGCGTGTATGTAAGATTATGATATTCATATCCATAGTCAAATTGGATACATGTCCCTAGGTAAACTTTGGGTCCTCCATTCTCAACTATCAACACTTATCACAATCCAGTGTGAGTCATGTCAGTTAGAAAATCATCATCGATCAACCTTTGATTCTAGGGATCAGATGACTGCTCAGTCAAGTTTTGAGATTGTTCATTATGATGTTTGGGGCCCATGTTGGGTTCTGTCAAAACTTGGTCAAATATATTTTGTTACTTTCATTGATGATTTCTCTAGAGTCACATGGTTGTATTCGATGAAAGATTGCTCTGAATTATTATCCATAATAAAGAACTTTTTTGATGAAATTTAAACCCAATTCTCTCAGTGTATTCATATTTTTAGGATAGATAATGCCAAAAAAAATTCAATAATGCTCTTACTCAGTTATTATCTTCTAAAGGATTCATACACCAGTCATCATGTCTTCCCTTGCCCCAAAAAATGGAGTAATTGAGAGGAATAATTGTCACATCTATGAAACAACTAGTACTTATTTTCCATGCAAACATTCCCAAGGAATTATGGGGTGATGTTATCCTCACTGCCACATATCTCATCAATCACATGCCATCATCAAACTTAAACAAACGCACCACGTTTCAACTTGTATGCCTTTGTCAACCCATTTATATTGTTCCCCCTAAAGGTTTTGAATGTGTTTGGTTTGTTCATAATGTTGGGATTGGTCATGACAAAGTTAGTTCAAAGGCCTTCAAGTGTGTCTATCTCGGTCATTCAAAGACTCAAAAGGGATATCAATGCTATGATCTAGTCGATCATCATTTTTTGTTTCAACTTATGTCACCTTCTTGTAGATACTCCATACTTTGCAAATCCTCAATGGTGAGGGATCTTGAAGAAACTCTTATGTAGCTAGTTGCCATTGACATTTCATCACCTACACCTCATTTTCAAGGAGAATCTTCTCCATCTATGTCCCAAGGAGAGGAACCTCCCATCACTTATACCTACACACATTGTGTGCAGGACCCCATCCAAGATCAAGGATCTGACAATGCAAGTGTCAAAACTTCTTCAATCATCACTCAATCGAGAGCTCCAGGTAACAATGATAGTTCTCTTAATCTACCAATTTTGATTCATAAAGGAAAATGATCATGTACCCTTCATCCCATTTCTAACTTAGTTTCATATGAAAATTTATCTCTCTTATATAAAGCCTTCTTATCATTCATACACCCAGGATGGCGTCATGATATGGAATATGAGATGAATGTTATTTTTCTGAATCATTGGGTGGCAATGGGTTTTCTCAGTCAATTTCAGACCCATTGGAATTGTTGATCGTCTGAAGGCTTGTTTGGTAACCAAAGGATACAGTAAAGTATATGGAGAAGACTATGTTGATACTTTTTCTCATGTTGCTAAAATGCCATCTATTCGTCTTTTTATTTTTCTAGCATCTCATTTTTTCCTTGCCCTTGCATCAATTTGATATAAAAAATTGTTTTCTTCATGGTGACCTGTCTGAAAAAATATATATGGAGCAACCTCCTGGGTTTGTTTCTCAGGAGGATCCACATCTAGTTTGTCGTCTTTATAAAGTTGTATTTGGGTTCAAGAAGTCTCCAAGAGCTTGGTTTAGGAAATTTATTCAAGCACTAGTTGAGTTTGGCCTTCTATAATCAGGTCTAGATCATTCATTCTTCCATCAACAACAAACTTCAGGTTGTGTTCTCCTTATTGTGTATGTTGATGACATTGTCATTACTGTACATGATTAGTAGGGTATTCTATAGCTTAAACAATTTCTTCAAAATAAATTTTAAACTAAAGATTTAGGATTTTTAAAATATTTTCTAGGCATTGAGGTTGCTAGAACTAATGATGGAATAGTCATCTCACAAAGGAAATACACTCTTGATCTCCTGGAATAGACTGGCATTCTTGAAGCAAAGTCGACAGATACTCCTATGGATCCCAAATTCAAGCTACACAAGGAAGAGGGGGACCCACTTGAAGACCAGTGGAGATACAAAACATTGGATGAAATATTAAATGCTTACTACAACTCATCCAGATATATCCTTCTCTACTAGTGTGGTTAGTAAATTCATGGATAAAATCATATAGTAGTCATATGAAAGTTGTCTATAGGATCCTTCTCTATATCAAGAAAAGTCCAGGCAAAGGTATATGATACACCAATCATGGCCATCTCAAAGAACAAGATTTTTCATATGTTGATGGGTAGGTTGTGACATAGTCCATAGATCAATTTCCAAATATTGTGTCTTTGTGGGTGAAATATCATATCCTAGAAAAGTAAAAAGTAAATATTGGTAGCTCAATCTAGTGTTGAATCTGAATACAGAGCAAAGGCGCATGCACCCTGTGTTGGGTTCCTTAGGTTTTGCAATACCTCCATTGTTGGAAAAACAAAGCTCTATTGTGTCTTCAATGGTTTGAACCACCCCAAGTTCACCAATGAACTTCTTGATCCATATTTCTTCTTTTACTTCACTTATGAAAGAAATATACACGACCTCTATTGTAGAATAAAAAAAATTGTCTCTTTTTTGGAACACTTCTAGCTCATTACTCTATCATTTAGGATTAAAAGAGGCATTCTCTCCCACTCTCCCATGCCCATGGTGGAGGTAGAATGCCTGGGAGGGTGGTAAATCAAGGCAGTAGTTGGGATTCAAACCTGGGTCCCTTTGTTAGTGGACACTATGCTTGACCACTTGAGTCACTCCTTATCGACCATTGCTCTACTATTTAGGAAAAACATAAATCCTGATTGTGACCACTGATCACCCTTGTCGATTTGGAATCTCACATAAGTGTAATCTTTTAGTAATAACTCTTAATCACCACAATAAATTTGAAATTAATCCTTATTTATTTTTATGTACATAAGGATATTAGTTACTTGTATCAATTGACCATCACCTGGATCTGAGGATTTCTTGTCATGCTCAGATCATACAAGACATCTGGGCATGTACATATCATTCTATACATGATAGATCCATTTGCCAAAGCTGATGTATCAGAATCATGTGTGCCTTCTCTTCTAAAGAGGACATTAAGAGATATTTATTTCATAAGACATGGGTAGGTTTCTCTTTTTATAGTTGTACATGCTAAACCTCTTTAGCATTTTCTCAATTATGTACAATGTCTTAAACCAATATGCCATCTAGATTTATCTTTATAGATCTTGATTCCTAGTGTATTAGATGATTCACCTAAATCCGTCATGATGAAGGTATTTCCCAACCAATTATTAACTAATTGTAGAGTAGGTATGTCATTTCTCATGAATAGTATGTCATCTGTTTACAAAATGAAAAATGCAATCATTTTCCCACTAGATTTCTTGTAAGCACAAGGTTCATATTCATTTTGGATATATCCAAACTATTTTACTGTCTCATCAAAACAAAGATTCCTACTACAAGATGCTTACTACAATTCATAGATTGACCTTTGTATATTACAAACAACATTTGGAGAGATAAAACCTTGAGCTTGTGTCATGTACATATCCAATAGAAGATTCCCATTAAGGAAATTTGTTTTAACGTCCATTTTCCAAATCTCATAGTCATGATAAGATGCAATGGAAAGCATGATCCTAATGGATTTAACCATGGAAACTAGTGAGAAAATTTCATCACAGTCAACACCTTGAACTTGATTGCAACCTTCTGAAACCAATATACCTTTGTAGGTTTGTATATTACCATCCATGTTGGTCTTCTTCATGAAGACCCTTTTTGCCCTTTTGGTTTTTCCCGTTCAACTTGATCCATTAAGGTCCATACCTTTTTGGTATACATGTAGTAGTCCATAATTTGGTCCCTCAATATCCTAGTTGTAAGTAGTTGGCTCATCATTATCAATGGCCAACACATCATTTTCTTGAGTCATGAGAAATATGCATCTCTCTGACTCAATATGTGCCCTGTTAGACATTCAAGGTTCTTGTGATGTATTAGGGACTTGAGGTTCCATCGTTTATTATGTTCTTGTTGATCGTTACAACATCATGTAGTTCAATGTTATATTGTTTGTCTTGAACTTCTTTGGCAACAAATACTTCATTTTCAAATGGAATGTGGAAGTACTTACCCGTAGTTTCCTTATGGTATCCAACAAAGATACATTTATCCAATTGGGATCCATGCTTTTCAAAGGATCTCTTTTTAACATAAGCTTCATAGACCCTAACTTTAATGAGAAACATATTGGGACATTTCTCATTCTATATCTTATATGGTTTATATTCAACTAATCTAGAAGGTACTCAATTAGTTGTACATGATGGCTTTAAGTGCATGTCTCTAGAGGAAATCATAAGTATAGCAAAGGTCATCATTCATCTTACTCTATCGAAAAAGGTGTGATTCCTTCTTCATGATAGACCATTATGTCCTGGTGTTCTAAGTGGAGTGCTTTGTGAAATAATACCATAATCCCTTAGAAATACCACAAAACCTTAGCTAAGATGTTCACCACCTTGTTTTATTTGACGTGTTTTAATTTGTTTGCCAAGTTGGTTTTGTACTTCATTTTTTATAACCTTAAAATCTTCAAAGGGTTTCTATTTTTATTTCATGAGATACACATATCGAACTCTTATGAAGTCATTAGTGAAGTGATAAAGTACTCAAACCATTTTACCACATGTTCTAAAAGGTCTGCACACATTAGTATGTATGAGTCCTAATAAGTCTCTAGCTTTCTATTGTTACTAGAGAAAGGTACTTTTTTCATATTTCCCAATAAAGAAGATTAACATGTCTCTATTAACTAAAAATTAAAAGAGTCATAGATAACCATATTTTTAGAGTCTAGAAATGCACTTATAATTTATGTTCCCTAGAAAAAAATGCCAAATATATGGCTTTTTTGAGTCGGTGAGTATTAACCTTTCAGTATATATGTTATTTACATGTTTAGAAAATAAATACCATAAGTGATATGGGCATGCCCTAAAATATCTCATCTTTAGAAATGGAAATATGACCATTCTTTATTAGAAACTTAAAACCATTATTGTCCAACTAATATAAAAAATCATATTTCTACTTATGATAGGTACATACTAGCAATTAGCTAACACTATTACAAGCCCATTTGGCAAGTTAATTTGTAGGTGCCTACTGTAGTGCAAGGAACTCTTGCTCCATTTGCAGTTTGTAGTTCCACCTCCCCTTTTTCATAGGTATAGTTCTTTTCAAATACTACATATTCAAGCATATATGAGATCCATATCTGATATACCATATCCATGAAGAAGTAGGTATGTTTATTTCAATAACACATAGTTCTGAAGTGGAGATCTTTATCCCCTACTTCTTGTTCTTTAGTTCCTTAAGGTAGATATGGAGGTGACAATTGTCTCCGTTACTGACTCCTCCTTGTGCTTCAAGTGAAGAAGACTTTTGGCTAGCTTTCGAACCTTTCTTATCTTTGCATATTCCATTTCTTTCCCATTTTCTAAACATCAACATCGAATTAGGATTGTATTTTATTTTCCTTTCAATAATTCTCAAGATGCCAAGTAGCTCATTCAATTGTTGTTCAAAATTGTTCACATTGTAATTCATGACAAACTACTTGAATGAATCTTGAAACGGTTGCATAATTAAATCAATGGCCAATTCTTGACCCAACCAAAAATCACAGTCTTGCAAGACTTTTGACACACCCAATTAACTTGAGTACATGGGGTCCAAATCGATCACCTTCTATTGTGTTGTACTTAAATAATTCTTTGGTGACATCATATCTCACTTACCTTGCTTGTTCTTGATCATGTTCTTGAGATTTTTTATTATGTCAATAACATCCATATATTCATGTTGCTTCTGATTCTCATGAATTCATAGAGCAAATCATAAGGAATTTAATGTCCATAATGTCATAAATATGCTATTTTCAATTATCCTTTTTCCTCCCTATGTGCATTCAGAGTTGATTCATCAGGTATATGGGTGTGCAGGAGATAGAGCTTATAACTCGTGTGGCAGAACAATTCTCAATGTCTTAAACCATCCAACAAAGTTATTCCCATTATTTCTCTTTCTGACGGACTGATCATAGTGAAGGATTTTTTTAGTGTTTTCCCTTGATCTACATAGAAGATATTTTGCATGAGTAACTAGATTTGAAATTGAATTAATTGATTGAATTAATTTGGTCTTTAATTAATTGCATTCTCACTATTTATTCAAATTGATATCCCTCACTATTTATTTGAACAATTACAAGGAGAAATATTCTAGTAATCCAAGATCCAAAATAATCAAGTCATCCCTCAACCAATGTTGACACCCATAACTTAATTGTTAAGACATGTAACGTTTACCAGTTGCATCATATCCAAATATTGGAAACATGTTTGCACAACTCTTGTCATTAATTCTTTATATAAATATTCCACTTTTATGCCTCTTGTTTCTTATTCCCATTTAGGTCACCTAGTCAAGTCCAACCCAAGGCCAACACAAGAAGGATGTACCCTACTTGGCTTACCCACATACTTACTACCACATTTTCCCAAGCTAGACAGTGCAACAAGCTTGTCATCCCCACACTTAGTCAAATTAGTTTATCATGTATATCACTCCTAGAAGGCATATTCAAAATGACATTATATTCATGAATTTATATACATATATATATGTATCCAATCATCATTGTACATACATTGTTTTATGTATTGTATACTATAACAATCACCGTATGTGACAGAATAGGACATGGAAACTAGTTAAAAATTGAGCCATCAAGTGTTTTAGAAAAATAAGTAATAGATCTACACTATACATAATCCTAATTCTACCTTTTTTAGGGTTCATGATCACCCGGTCAAGAATGTCGATTTGGTCAATCATAAGTCCCTAATTTGGCCATATCTTGTATTGTTGATGATCCATCATCTTGTCTTGATCAAGAACCCTTCAAGGACCGTCCTCTTTGGTATGGGCTTCTGGTTGTCTCCTCCTCTCGTTCATGGTCCATGGCTTATGTTTTCAGATCACTCCATTTTAATTACCAAATTAAGATTTACGTGGAGAAAGACTAGAGAGAGACATGAAGTGGAAGTCATATAAACATTACATAGATTAATCAAAATTAGAATGGTGATATTACATATATCTGATCACACCATGATGATCTAATTGCCATATCTAATCCACTAAACAAAATTTATTTTTAAGGGTGTCGGATTGGATTATATATACATATCCTATTATATATGATATTAGGTTACCATGATACAAGATTGCACATGTATTGATCCAACAAGTCATTTGTATTTCAAAATGCAAACTTGTGTTAGAAGCATGGTTCAGGAAAACAATATGTGGTGTACGGTCGGAGAGGGTACTGCATAGTGTATATTCGGTATGCGGGAGTATATGCGATTTTGGAATTTTTTATTTCAATAAACTAATTATATATAAAATAATATAGCGAGATCATAAATTAAAATATGTAGAGTAGACACGTACATCTATTTACTTATAAACATATTAATATGCATGTATGATGTATGATATGCTTATATATGTATATATGTCTATATATAGAATGTGTTTGTAATATATTTACAAATACTAAAATGTAGGTAAATCAATGTACAAATATATGTATAGTGTGTATAAATGTGAATAATCAAAATGTATATATACATGCAAAAATATGTGATTGTATATTTAGGTATATTGTATATGTATCTATGCATGTTAATATATCAAAAAGTATTCGAATAAATGTACAAATGTGTGTGGAAATTTTTTATATGTATTACAATGTATACATATAATTCAATGACTATGTATCTCAATTTATATATATATAATGAAATGTGTGTATATATATGCATGTATGTACGAAATGCATGAACATTAGTTGTGGGCATTTCGAAAAGTGGAGTTTAATCTGCCGCTTAATCGACCAAGCGGGAGTATATGCGGCCCATGACCGCTTAGTGGACCGATTAGTAATATGCGGTGTGGTAGGGTGACTAAATAGGTATATGCGGGAGTATATGCGGCCGTGCGGACCGATTTCCCGAACAATGGTTAGAAGAATACAACATTTATTTTGATACCACCATTCTATTTTTGGGAAGGGGTGCAATGGAATAATAAATATATTCTCTTAATACCCAAGTCGTCAGATCCATCGTAGATATAAAATCTCAGTGAATAAAAGACATAAGAGGAGATAAATATGATACCTTTGTATATACTACTTGTTCAATGAGTTGACATGTGTTATGTCGATGAAGAACTCAATCTTCCATTCTTAGATGTGGAATGGCCACTGATAAATCTAGATATATAACTAATATATTTGGATTGTTCATCAATCAACAGCTTGTTGTTGTCTTCTAGAATATATTCCCCAAGTCTCTTCATGCATGCCCCATCCTCTACAATGTCCATATAGATGAGGATTTATGTGGTTCACTATCTTGGACCTAAAGTTGAACTAGAATAGGTATTATCAATGTGCTAGTTGTCTTGAAACTCTTTTTCTTCTCCTATCTTGAATGACAACCCTTTGGGTTTATTTCCCTCTCCAAAGGAGAAGTTTCATGGTCAAATTTTCTTAGAAGTTGTCTCAAAAGATATGTCTAATCTTTTAGGATGTACGGCCTTTATATAGAAGAGTCAGGGGATTGAAAACAAACTAATTCCAATCATTATCTTAATCACAGTCAAAAAAATATTTTAATGTTGAAAACTGAAAGTGGATTTGAGATTGCCTGGTCTCAGACCCTAATCTGCCAATCATAGAAATAGATCATCCAATCATGACATTACAGATCTGTATCTAAAATATAAAAATTTCCTTATTGAATTGTGATCTCTTGATCATAGAAGTTGATCACCTAATCTCAGAAGTCCAATAGAAAACTCAGTCGGTAAATTGACAATCAATTGATCCATAGAACTTATAATCTAAAAAAAACAACAAAGACTTTTAGATACCTGATCAAAAGATTAATCATACATATTATAATTAATAAACCATTCCAATCATATGTTTTATTACAAAATTCAATCGCCTTATGCATCCTTATGTGTCTGACCTAGTAGGTTCCTAATTACTCATTGATATTGATGTTCGAAACAACACACACAAAAACTAGGCCGTATTTGGTTTAGGGGATAGGTATTCAATAGGATTTGAAAAGTATGGGATCATGCAGTACATAGAGAAAAAAAAAGAGAAAGAAAACCTACAACTTACTTTGGATGGACATCGAAACAAGTTTTTCTTTTCCATCCTCTTGAACATGTTTAATGTCAAAGTTGTTATCCTTTAATCATTTCCTCTCCTCACATTTTATTGGGTTTTATGTCTACCACACAGGGCAAGCAACCTTTTTAATGCCTCCTTGCATATGGATAAAGCCATGATGATTGATGGCCTTCGAGGGATGAAGTAAGGAAACAACAAAATTGCATCTTCTTCTCACCCAGATTAATGATGTTTCGTTGTCAACTACAATGCAAGATAAATTATCTTTAAAATCCTGCTAGAATTGAGTCTCAGTTGTCAATATTTAAGAAATGTTTCTATTAAAGCTCGGCCTCTTCCATTTCATAGCTCACTTTCCATAAGCCATGAATTCAATATTTGAAGATTCCTGACCAAAACATTGGCCTCTTTCATCTTTTCCAAATTCCATGATGGAGTGGAAAAAAGATGGTGGGAATGCATGACGGGCTCCAGTTTCCTTCCTTCATCTTCATGAGAATGTGATGGAGCAATATAGGATGGAGGCCAAGGTGGGTTTCCTGGGTCAGGTGTGGGGGAGGGAGTGTCTGAGGTTGGGTCTGACTAATACTATGCCAGTACGTAGGGGATAGGTAGGATGGAGATGTCCAGTATGATTGAGAATTTTAATAATTTGGGACTAAAAAAATAATGAAGATTTTGGATAAACAAATGTGGGTTTGGGATTACATATAGAAATGAAATCCTATACTACAAGTAATCCCTCAAAGCAAATGAGGCCTTAGTGTCTACCTATGAATCATTTCCACCCAAGCAATAGGAATCAATAGGAGAACAAGGACAACATATAAAATTTATAATGTTTCTATGAATTTATAATGCTTTTTTCATGGATACAAAGGCCAAACTGAGGCATGGAATGTCACCCTCTTAACATAAAATCTATGTTCCATGAACTAGAGAAGATTATTTAAGATATTGTTTTCTCAATATCATATTTTTACTCACATGAGAATGGACATGTATTTTATAGTCCTGCTTATCAAGTGTCCCTGGATGTCACTTTGAAGGAGGGAAAATTCCATCAACACTCACAACGTTTCCAATGTACCCTTTCACTATATTTTTCACAACTTGTATTTTGGAGAACATTGGACTAGTAAAGTGCACTAAACAACATGTGTTACTATAGTGAATTTAGATATAAGGATCATAGTCACCACTTTCACATTGCGCTATGACTCTGACATGCTGTTAAATGACTTCCATGTGTTAATCTCAACATAGGTTTGTCTTGTACAACTTTCTAATAAATACCCCTAAATCTGTGTTAATTTTCAATATCATGACTAAAGAAACATAATCATCAATCACCATACATGCTAGTCTTGTGTATTGTTGTTGTCATATACTATTCATAATAATAACTGACTAGGGACATAACAAGAATGAGTAGTGTTTTTATACATATGATATCATGTTCAGGTCCTCAACCCAAACAATATGCCATCTAGTTAAATCATTCTTAGGACGTTATTAGGTTTATCCATTATCTCATTACAGAAACAAATATTATAAATGGAATTACCTTTTACTAATAATCAATTCAAGTAGAATATATCCCTTTATCATCATCTTGTGACGACTCATATGGCAAATAACCACTAAAATATAGTTTAACGATGAGGGATAAATTTGGAGAATTTTTGGACGTGAAGTTAAACATTGAGAGACTCTCAACATTCTATTTTAGATGTGGGAGATTGGGGCAACAAGAAAAACTACAAGGTTGATGAAGAATTAGCAAGAAAAATGAGAAGAAAGTGGGGTATCCCAGTGAGGGTTTCACCTGGCATAAACTTTTATCATTGATGGTGTCTTGGAATGTAGGGCATTGCTTCCATTAATTAGATAAAAAAAACCTAAATGCAAAGATATGTCATTATGTGTGACTTAAGAATGATTAGTCTTAGTAATATGGTTAATAGGTTCATTTCTAAGATAGTGGAAAATAATATAAAGGATTTCATTAACATAACAACCTTGCATAATCTAGCTATTTCATCTATGGAAAACTCATAAATGGTAATATTAATATTGCATATTAGATTCTTCATATTATTAGAAGGTAAAAAAGAGGTAAAAGATGCTCTACGCAAATAAATTTATACTTGAGCAAGGCCTACAACCTGGTGTATTGGTCTTTTCTTAACAAGGGTTTAGAACGTATACATTATCAATATTTGGAGTGGAGAAGTGGGTGAATGTTATAATAGTGTATCCTTCTCCTTTGTTACAAATTGAAGTAAATCAAGGAGGAAATATCAAACCATAGAGGACCTCTAACAAGGAGTTTGATTATCACCTTACTTATATACAAAGCATATATGATATCTAGAATATTATCAAGTAATGATCATAAAAGGAGATATGTATGGGGTGAAAACAAGAATGGCCCATGCAAGTCACCTATATTTTTTGTAGACTAAAATATATTTTTTACAAGATTGAACCCCTATTGAGGCTTCAATCATCATTGAGATTACCAATTCTTATGTGCAAGTTGTGGGTTAGAAAATTAACTATACAAAGTTAAAATTTCCTTCAGCATGAATGTCAAAGACTTGGATAAGTATATAATAAAAAGATTCTTAGTATGAGGCAAGTCAACAATCATAACAAATATACTTATTTGTAGACCCAAGAAAGAAAAGTTCACAATAATAAAAGAAAAGTTGTTGTTGAAACTCAATGATTCAGAGTACAAATAATAAAAAACTATCATCGAATCTCTTATGACATGTATCATGGGGTTGTTTATATCATCAACAAATATTATTATTGACAAGAATCATATGATTTAAAATTTTCTGTTGGGGCCTACCAGATGTCAAATGAAAGACACACAGGGTATCATAGGATAAGATGTGCACCCTAAATAGGAGGGTGGCTTCCAGATCTGGCTGACGTCAAATTTACTCTTCGTGGAAAGAAGACATAGAGAATTTTCTTAACTCGAAGTTTATGGTGAAATGCATGTTTTTTTAGAAGTATTCTAATGTGACTCCTTTGGCAATGTTTTCAGTGGCTTTCCAATTACAATTGGAGGAGGATGTGGGGAGGGGGGCCAAATTGTTGCTTAAATAACAAATTGGATGGAATATAAGTAGTGGAGTAAGAGCAATATGTGGTATAATTGTTGGGAAATATGACATCAGATAGGCAGAAAAAACAAAAAAATTACTGACATATTTTCCATTAACCAGCGGATAGCGTCAATATTTATGCAATGGAAAGGTTGGTTTCATGAAGATATATCAAATTCTGGAGCAAGTCCAGTGACAATCCTCTTCAATGAAGATGTACACTATATCTTGGACTCTATATGTGCAACTTCTGGTTATACAGGGACTCGTCTGACTACTCCTCCATGTACAACAAACTCTAACATCGTCGTCTACAGTAGCTCGTCTCATCACAGATTGTCGGATGACATCATCCTCCTTAGTGACGGACAAAGGAAACCTCACCTCTAGAGAATTCCTCATAGAACAACTAGAACTCATGTTGTCCTAGTAGAACATATAGGAAGGAGTTGCCCCTCCCATTTGTTTAATACTCACTAACTTTCTCTCCCACAATAATGATCCTCAATGATTTCCCTCCCATAGATATCCCTCACTAGTCAGATAGGACTTACTTGGGCTCTCTTGATTACCATAGCCATAGAAGACAACAATTATTAGAGTGACTAATTCTCAATTGTCTATGTTGTGCTCTGGGAATCCACCAAAACCCCTATATTTATAGTAGAATCCAGTGTCAGGGTTCCCAGTCTATGCGGGAGTGGAAGGGATCGGAAGATCTTGAATTTTCACAACCTGCCAAGAGACGGTCATCTGATGACTTAGACAATCATTTGGAACTCTATGATGACCGTCTCATAATATAAGATGATTGTTTTGAAAATTTCCCAATTGCATATGAATTTGGTAATTCGTTTCCCATTAGTGCCAAACATTAATTCCTTACACCACAAGAATTTTGCAATCAAAATGAAGTTGGGAAAGTATATAAAAACATCCTTCAACCTAACTAAGTAATCTCGCACATGCAAGATGATCATCTAGCTCACTCAGATGGTCTTCTAGTGAGTTGAGCCAAACCAGTTGGTTCAACAGAATGAACCGATTAGTTCAAACCTCAGTTTGAAAAAAAATAGCCAATTCAATTTCTGATCAGCCTAACAAGCCGAATGGCCATTTCAACACTTGAGAAGATCGTCTGGTGCACCAATCAACCATCTCACCCTATGAGACATTCACCTAGTGTGTAGTAAGATGATCATGTTGTGTGAATTGAGTACCTAAACACTTTAGTAATCAATCCAATCATCATTCAAGATTAAGCTCCTCTTACGTGTGTGATCCTATAAGTCCCATAATACGATGGAAGTGAATGTCCATAACAATTTATGACATCACAAGCAATGAGTGAAGCACAATCACACATCTTTGCTACCCAAGTAAATGGAAAGTTGGAGAACAAATTCAACCCCCAATTTGTGTATGGTGTTATAGAGCTTGTATAGTTCCTTTGTCATTGATATCAAGATTGAACTCGAAGCATGGATATGTCATCCTCTTCAACATTTAGTATATTTTTCTTGCTATAAAAAACTGTATGAGATATGTGTAAGATCAATATAATATATTGACTCACATATACATGGACATGTATTTATCAGTATTGCTAACTCAAGTGGCCTTGGATATCATACTCCCATAGAAGGGAAAACCCCATCTCTATCACTCATAATCAGTGCCCATGCGACGCCATTGCCCAATCATCATATTTATAACATCCCAGTTTTTAGGATTACATTTGATGATGTTAAAGCATACCGAACAAGATGTGATGAGTGTAGTGATTTCAGGTCTAAGAATGAAAAAATCATCATTATTATGAGAGATAACTATGACTATCATGGTAATGTTTTCTGTATGTCAGTCTCATGGTGGGTCTGTCTGATACATTGTTTACTAACATGTATCCATGTGTTTGGCTTGATATTGCCATATCATGATTAATGAGATTCTATCATCAACCAACTCACACTCTGATCTTATGTGTTATTATTGTCTATCTACCTTCCACAATAACAATTAATTAGGAACATAATGAGAATGTGTATACTCCTAACATCTGTATGATTTCATTCTTCCAAGTCACATACTTGAAGACATACTTCATTGAGTAATACCATTCTCTAGAAATTTATTATGTTATTTAATTATCCAAAATTGAACAAACAAAATAAAATGGAATCAATAATCAAATCATTTACAAGTTATTCCCTTACAATCATCATATGATTGGTTCTCTAGGAATACATATCAACAATAATTTCACAAATTTTGCTCTGATACAAAATTTGTAACACCCCAAATATTTATACACATAGGCAAGTTTAAGAATACAATCTTGACTCGTAACATAGTGAGTATTATGCACATTATATATCACAAATATAAAAATAGGAAAATACCAACCCAAGTACATAAAAATGTCATCTCTTCCATAAAGTTTGGAACTCTCTCTTCTCTTTCCCTAAGTAATTGTCCTGATTTGTACATGTCAAGCCTCCTTCTCCATTGTCTATACATTTATCATCCACAATCGTGCAAAGTAGTGTAGTAAATATGAGGTGTATTTAGTAGTTATTTTGAAAATAACTTATAATTGAAAGTGACATAAAGATAAGAGGAAGCATGTTATTAAACATGAAAAATATGATTAATTGGAAGCTTAAGTAAATTGGCATAATTTCATCATTGTATGTGTTTTATCTTAAGTGAATATAGTCACTCTCCTAATTGTAGACAACGGCCTCATAAGACTAGTTAAGACTCACACAGGGACAATTAAGACTCACATAATTG
Source organism: Alisma plantago-aquatica (assembly GCA_963693085.1). NCBI lineage: Eukaryota > Viridiplantae > Streptophyta > Magnoliopsida > Alismatales > Alismataceae > Alisma > Alisma plantago-aquatica. The sequence goes on along the minus strand of OY856409.1, from coordinate 1,406,602,558 downwards.
ACCCTAGAGAGATCATAATTAAGGTTGACACAAGGTTGATTAAGTTTCAAGTAACATAATTGAGAGGATTACATTAAGATAGCATTATTTCACCACTTAGACATGATTATCATACTTTATTAATTCAATAGAATGCAGTTATACATAGTGTTCCATTTGAGAGAACAAACATCAATAGTGTTCCATTTGAGAGAACAAACATCAATAAAATAGATGATATATACTCTTAACATTTTCATGATTTTTCTTAAACATGTAAAAATATTACTGTATGTGTACTTCAATTGAGGCATTATGAATAGATAATAAACAATACACATCCACGAACCCTAATTTATAACTTAGTGTGCATGAACCACTAACTTGACTACTGAGGAGGTATACTAACATTATCTTGAGTCACAATCGTCCTAATATCATGTGTATAACACAATCATGAATCAACTGCACTTCATTAACACTGGTTCATGATTTCTAGTCAAATATGTTAATTAAACTAGGATTCAAGTTTTGAATATGGTTTTAGAGGTTACTCATTGCAAAACAACTGAAATGAGTATTTACACATAAGATTATGACATCAAACAAAAAGTATGTGGATAATTCAAGATATGAACAATTCAAGTATGAGAAAATCATTTAAAACCTTTCTAAGAAAATCTAGAAATTGAGTTCAAAGGCATCTCAATTTGAGTTATATGCCCTAGCATGTCACATGCAACTATACTTGCTTGGAAATGAACCTTAGTCAAACAGAAATTTGATAAAAGAACAGTTGTATTGAGATCTGAGGAGAAAGTATACATTTCTTATCAACATGAAAAAGAAATACATATAACAAGGACATTATCAAGAAACCAACACATGGTATGTTCTATTATCATCTTGAATCAAACTTTGGATGCTTCAAATGAAGCTTTGAAACTAGACTAAGAATGTTTGTTGTTGATGAAACTGTTATGAGGCAAGGTACACATTCATGGTCCTTTTGTTAATCCTGATCCATTTACCCCTAGAATAGGTCAAAGTGTGAGAAAAAAAGAGCAATTAGAAAGTGTCTCCATGTGCAAGAGGTTGGACAATCTCAAAACCATGACAACCAGAGAAAAACATTGAAATTTAGGATTCACTAAGTTTGTGAAGATGAGTCAAAGTCATGAAGACATTAGGTTGTGCATATTGGCCCTTAAATCCTTGAGCAACATTATGCTATGTAGGGAATTAGATCAACAAGGGTCAAATTAGGCTTTGAGGTTAGAGAATGTAGAGGATAAAATAGAGGACCAAGATAGTTTCTTCCATACATATATAATAATTTAGCAAAATTTTAGTAAGAAAACCATTATCAGAAGGGACCGGACAACCTTGCTATAGAGGTTCATAAACTCAAGGTTGAGGTATAGCTAGTATAACATAGACAAGCTTTGGATATACCAGAAAGATAGAGTACGATACAACGATTCTTATTGGAGGTACTAAAATTAATTTCATCTCTGAGTTGAATTATATTGGTGTGGTTTATCTCTTTGAGATACAACATACATCTTGGGTTTAGGAGATTCTATATGATTTTGTTACAACTGAAAATATACTTTCTATAAACGACATTTCTATATTGATGGGAAGGTAGATTGACTCCTTACACTATTTTTAGAGGACAAGGTGTTTTTATCTATAAAGTTGGATGATTAGTTTGTTTATTGGTTTCAAACCCAATGAATAATATTGACATGAATATTAGAGCGGATTTTTGGATTAAGATATGATAATTGGAAACCCCACCAAATGCAAAGAATTCATGTGGACGCTTCTTAAAGATCAAATTGATACAAAAGTAAAGATGAATAAATAATACATCATCTGAGTAATCATATGACATATATGTTGTGATAGAGATGGAGTCTTTATCACCGAGTCATTCTTACCCCAATCTCGATCTCACTGCCTAAAGAGTGGTAAAGGGATTGAAGCGCCTGTCTCTGAGTGGCCCAAATGAATCTCACACTAGAATATACAATAAGAAATAATAACTCAAAAATAGGATATTTAAAGAAATAACTAACCTCAAAGGAGATTTTACAAAATGTCCTTGTCATCACAGTACATCGATTGTGGAAATAATCTAGTCAGTATTCCATTTGTTTTTCCTAAAATCATGAAAATCGAGACACAATCATGCAATTGCATGGTACGCTATCAAAGTCAGGTAAAATAGTTTATCGCAAAAGAGTATACTTAACAGGACTTATATTAAAAAATATAACAAGTGGTTTTTCAAATCCAATATTTCTCTGACAAGATGTTTATTTCGAACAATGCAATTTTTATTATGGGTTCCCATTATATTGTAATCGAGAAGCATGCTTATATATTTTGTGTGACTCCATTGCCCCAACACGATAGGGAAGGTCACCAGGCTCCTTCTCTCTATATGAGGGAGGAGGCCAATGTACAAGTTCCACCTCTGAATGAGGAGGTCACTTGCACTCAATATCAACATTATCGACATCATCATTATATGTGCAGTCATAATAGGAAATATTTTTTCTCATAATATAATATAGGAAAAATGGAAGACTAATCAATGGGGAATAATATCTCAAACAAGTATCCAACCAAGTACACAATGTAGAGATACGTAGAAGGTACCTTCAATACAATACAACTAAAGAGGAGGTATAATAGAAAAACTTTCACTAAAGATTTAGAGTATAAAATCTCAACATGAATAGGTCAATCCTTTGAGTCAGATCCTAAATCAACAATATTTGGACCAAGGGTCAAGATCGTGATATTTGAAAATCATGTTTCAATATTCGAGATTAGGGTTACATTTTTCCTTTGTCAACCATAGGGTTAGGTCATCCCCTTATAATCAATAATATTTAAATATGTCCAACATTATTTCAAGTGTCAAGTATATCTTCGAGTGTGAATGACTCTCCTAGGTTTTCTAGGATAATACGAGTTAATCCTAATTTTATAATCATATCCAAGTCATATTTCATGATTCTAGATCTTCATCAAGGAAATAAGTTCAAGGGTCTAAATCAGGTATGCTATAAGATTTTTTACACTTATATTCACGATATGATGATTCTAGGGTTAGAATCAAGCTTAGTCATTACTTTATGGTATGAAATAATATTCAAGATTTGTGTACGTCAAAAGATTATATCTAGACCATTCATTAGTAAATTCATGACTTTAGAGTCTCCAGATAATCATCAGAATCAAATACTAGGGTTTCTAAATCTTACCCATGATTATTGAGTCATTTGACAATTTAAAAGAGCAAGAGATAAAATTTATGGATAATAGTGACATCCGTAAGGAATTAGGCTCGAAAACTATTTTTAATAAATTCTTTGAGTTTTTCTGATCAAGATTGACTATTTATTTGTACTTTTTGGAGCTAGGAATCAGGAGATATGATGTTTATAAGTTTTGGTTAATATATTGATTTTCAGAGCAGCGAGGAGGTAGAATACTTTAATATTGGAAATAGGTGATCGTTTGATCACTTGATCAGACAGTTGATATTTTTCCATGCTGGTGCGTGTCTTGTTCACATACTGGTCTAGTTCAATATGGTTCAATCCTTTGATTTTGACTGATTTGAAATCGATTCTATCGAGTTCTTTGAATTCAATTTTATTTTGGGCCAATCCCATTCGACCAGAGGTTCTTCGATGCTCCCCATCCTCATGCAGGCCTCACACAAGCCACAAAGGCAAGAAGAGGTGCTCATTGGAGTGGAGGTGATTTGGGATAAGGAGGGGCATATGGAGGTAGCCAAGTTGTCATTCGTGTTTGACTGCCTCTCACGAGGGTGATGGCGGTGGTGGGTTGATGTGAAGTGGAACATAGGAGGAATGCCTAAAGTGGGTTGTGCAGTAGTGCCACCCAAGTAGCAAAAAAAGGGCGAGGAAAAGGGGCATCGGGGAGGCTGATAAGGAGAGAAATAATGAGGCTTTGAGCATGGTGTGATGGTGGCGAGCCTCGAGGACCCTTTTTATAGTGTGGGTTTAGGGCTTCACTAGAGTGAGAAGGAGGAAAGAGGGAAATATTTTGCTCAAAATATATGTCCTTAATGGTGGTCAAATGGGATACGGTTGAGTTTGAAATTGTAAGACCAAGATTTCTATCTGCTTAGATTTTCAAATCGTGGTCATTGGCGGGAGATTGACCATTATGACGATCTTGTCTCCTCCCTATAAATTGAGGGAGGTAGAAGATGACATGATGGTCGTTGGATCATGCTTGGATCCATGAGAGGAAGATCCAAGGCCAAGGAGTGCTCCTTCTTCATTCCAGGGATCACTGCATGGATAAAGCCAAATAAAAAGGCAAATCAAGGGATTTTTAACACATTAACTTCAATAATTCATAAAAAATTGTAGGAATATCCAAATGAGATGAAATTTATATCCTAAGTTCAAAATAATGTGTAGAATATTTGTAAAATGCTTGACGACCAAAATATTAAGTTTGATGGAAAATTGTATTTCTTTGAGTAAAGTAACAAATTAATCAAATATATGATGTCACGAGTATAAAATTCACATTGATCACCATATTTCAAATTTAGGTATCAATATTGATTTAGAGGCCAAGCAAAACATAACGAGGGTAAAATTGGAAGTAATTCATAATTATACTAAATTCCTCTTTGTCACAGTGTTCTTCCATGTCGTGCAGAACTACTTGTTTTCTTAGGAAATCTAGAACATGAACCCATACATTGTAAGCTACCCTTATATCCCTTGAACAACATCACTAACATGGTGGAAATGGTTGATGGATAAGACCTATAAGAAAATGTGATGGAGTGAACTTTTGAAATCTCTAAATGTCCAATGAAATGAATAAACTCAGGCGTTTGAGTTATATTGTAAGTTACCTTTAGTGGTCAATTTAAGAGTTTGGCACCAAAGTTAAATGTAAGGTAGTTTATATGATGATAATCAGGTGGTACAATTTTGATAAAGTGTAGAGGTTGCTACAAGGAGTTATAAGCCTTTCATAATGATAAGTATATGGCATTTTAATGAAAATGAAACCAAGTCTTAACTCAACTCAATGTCGCTGCTCTTTGTTTTGTGTTAGCTATGTGATCACCCGACACCACAAGCTTGACTCTTGGGAAGGAGGTAACCATGGATGTGCTTAGATAAGGCGTTTGGATGCGAGATCGACGGGTTGCAAGTTATCCCCTAGCAAGCAGTTGGATTATAATAATAAGCAAGTAGTTCCACGATCTCTCCACCTACGCATAATGTGGTCATGGGTGAGGCACGTATCGAAGCATTCAGTTGCTTCAGGGAGGTTAGCACCCCTCTCACGACTCCCTCAGCCTTCCAAGTGAAAAGATCCAGTTTCCCCAACCTCGTCTCTCCACCGCAATGGCTGAAGAGCACAGAATTGGAGAACACAGACCACTCATCGGAGGAGGACACCACCGCGGCAGAGGCCATCATCGGCGGCCATGGACAGGGCCCAGCCACGGTGGCGACAGCAAGGCAGGGAGCCACACGGTGCAATCATGCGAGGAAGAAGTAGACGTTGAGGAGTCTTCATCAGTAGATAGGAGGACGGAGTAAGCATCCGCAGCCATCGCTGGTGTCGGTGAGCACATGGCGGAGGAAGGGAGAGCAGAAAGGCATCGATCTCTCACCAAGTCGGCGCACGATGCAGAGGAGCAATCGCCAGTCGAAGGAGAGCCCAGTGCGGTGGCCATGAGATGGAATCATAGAAGCACCTTGATGGGGTTGCTCGGTTGCTGCAGATGAGGCTTGGAGCGGTGCCCTACCCCGACGGCACACCAAGCAGCTGATCCCAAGCCTACGTTTTGACCCAGCAGCACCCAGTAGTATCGTTCATGGAGGAACGCGGGTGTCAGGCAGAGAATTGAGTCCCACCGAAGTCTCACGCCCATGGATCCAAGCAGATCCCACTCCGGAGACAAGTCCCTCACGGTGGGCGGCAACGCCATCTATAGGGCGGAGCAAGCCTCTGCAGCATCACTGTGAAGGAGCGGCGATGGAGCGAGGAGGAGCTTCCATGATTGCTCGCCGGAGATGCATCTGCCTCACACAGGACCAAGTCCCGTATGGCGGCGCTGCATTGAGCAGAAGAAGAGGGAGCCGCACATATGCTTGTGTCCAACCGAATCGTGAGAGAAGAGAGGCGTGAACAACCCAGAACCAAACCGGGTCCAGGTGATTGTGAACCACCGGCCCAACAAAGGAAAGGAGCTGCCCCCTTAGTGGACACGTGGCAGTCCCGTATAGGCCCAAATAGGTAAAATGCTCAGATCTTATTTAATTTATAGAAAATAGCTTGAATGTCTAAAAAATACAAATAATATTCTGAAATTCTCAAAAAAATGTGTAGAACAACTTGGAACAATAATATCGGGCTTTTGATGCAGTAATATCAGTAATAATATGTAATATGTGAAATGCTCATATGATGGATAATAAATATCAAACGATGACATAAAATTATGAGAAAATGTCAGTAAGTCTATAATCATGTTTATATTACATATGATGTCATATATGGTCATGTTGATGCAAGAAATCATGTAATATGCTTAATATGACTAATTAGGACTAATAACCCTAAAAGAAATGCAATAAATACATGCATGCTCAATAAATCATGGTAATTACAGAATACCTTCATATCAGTAATGTGAGGCTAATATGTAATTCGGATATTAGTTAGATGCATAGAGTTCATGTTATATGAAGATGACCCTTAATATATGAGATCAAATCCTAATTTGTACAATACATGTAACCTAGGTTTGATATGTATAAATAATGATACAGAACATGATATTCAGATTATGTATCCTAATCTGGAATATAATGTTAGTAACGTAATTACAAGAAGATAAGACAAGTAATTATGAGAATATCCTAATGAACTAAGAGAAACCCTAATGGACATAATTAGGGTTAAGATGAGATATAATAAGATGAGAACCTGATGATAGTATATGGTCTTGTCTTGATCAGGGTTGACCAAGATATAGTTGACATCAAAAGTATATGTGATGATTAGGAATATCTCTTTTGAAGTTACGCTATTACCTCTTACTTGGCTTATTATACATTATTCTTGTGTTATATGTGTAGTAGAATACTTGGCATATGGTATTGGATGAAGTGATTGTTCTTGTATGATATCTTGCTTGATTCTCCATACTTATGGCTATAAATACATAAATATAATATATTTGATCCATCATATGATAGCACTAAACTCTTTGATAGTACAGTGCATTGAAGTGATCTCAAACTCTTTGGTAGTAGATCACATGTGTTAGATCTCAAACTCTTTGGTAGTAGATCACACATAATATGATCTCAAACTCTTTGGTAGTAGATCATAAGGCCTAAAAACAACAAAGCCCTTGGGGGCAGATATACGAGATATATGATGGGAAATGTGCTTAAAATATGTGATCTCTTTTGTTAATGAATATCTTTGTGCAAGTATATGATTTTCATATATTCTTCTGTTACTACCAAGTACATTAGTTTTATCTTATTGCCAAGATATGATGAGAGGTATATAAAAGACATGTAGGCGTACTCAGTACAATATTCTTGAATATTGTGCTGACGTGTACCACATGTAATCTTTTTGTTTAGGTTGTGGTTATGCTTTTGAAGATCCAAGATAGTGGAGAGTTGTGTGGCGAGCTGATTTTCAGGTGGACCTATTGTTTTAAGATCTTGTTGTTTAGATGTAGTACATGTATATGTATAGTTTGTTGTTCAATATGTAATATCAAATGTTGTAACAATTCATGTTGTAATTATATGTTGAATGGTGAACATGTGTGTATGGTTTTATTATTGTTCATGTACATGTGCTACTGATGTATGTTCCTTTTGACTTCCTCTGATTTTCTTTTTCTTAGCCTTGTGTGGGATATTTAAATTGGGATTCTCACTGAGGTGAGGTTTTCAATTTGGACGTCACACATCGGATTAAGTTTTAGAAAATCCGGGGACGTCACAGGTGGTATCAGAGCATGAACAATAGCAAAGCCTGACATTTGCTCATTATGCAACACAAAACTAAAGAACCTTGAACTTAATAATCTTTTAGGGTTAGATTAGTCATCTTTTAGAGACTAGATCTGACCTAGCCTCTAGGTTAGCACCTAGATGTCCGAGAACTAGGTCTAGACTGGTGCTTGTTGAGTAGCAAGTCCTTAGATGTCATTCTTTCCTTGTAGTGCAGCGGTATTGGACATTGCACTATTTGGAAATGATGTGCATCAAAGGAAGAGAAACCCTAGACATATTGCACACGTTGTCTAGAGTAGCTACACTAGTCTACCCCTTGTTCTCACCCTTTTCACTAGTTTTCATGACACTGTACTCTCTACTATGTGTGGGACACTCATTTTCAGGATTTGGTTTTGGATTCCAATCGGATCAAACCTCGATAGTTTTCTCTGACGCTTATTTTATCGGAGAAAAACTATATAATATTTTAATATGTATATGTATTACAAAAATGTGTCCACACACATGTACGAGTAGGAGGTGGTCATGCAACCTAAGTGAAAGTGAATGACATCAGTCTAGAAGAGAGAGTAGTTCTAGATTAGATGTCTAGAGCCTTGTTGGATATATATGATAGATGGAATAGATGAATAAGTTTTTGTGATATGATGTAAGTTTTATATAGATGATATAAGATGGTTATGATGATCTATGTTTGTCTTTGAGGACTTAAGTTCAGTTTTGAGGATTTGAGATAAGTTTTGATGATGTAAGTATGCATTCTTTTATGAGATAAGATATGTTAAGTTAAGATAGGTTGTGAGTCAGCAAGAGCCTCAATCTCTTTTACAAAGGAGGACCTCTAGTGTCGGGACCAGTTTCGGGGTTAACTCCAGAGAGAGTGAGACCCAATGGGAGAAGGTTAGACAACCTAAACTCCAATATATGAAAATTCTAAGAATATGTGTTATGATATGTCCTAAACTAGAATACTCCTGAGTGATTGAGTTGAGTCACTTTATGCATGATTCCTATAGTCTTGTTGAACCCTAGATGTCCTTGGGAGGACCAAACCCTAGAGATAGAGAGAGAGGCTGGATACATGTGCATATGTGAACATGAATATGAGTGCATGTCATCTGAGTGAGGGAGAGAGCCCAAGACCCTGGTGGAGGTAGCTATGTTAGTTCTGAGAAGCCTCATGCTCAGGTTGGTGGTTTCCCACATAGGAATCTAGTGGTGTGTATATAAGAGAAAGAGAGTTGAGAAATAGTTTTCATGGATATAGAGATGATAAGAGTATGTCATAGCATGTTTTGGTTTGTGTTTGTGTGGCTAGAGCTTATAAGGCTATCACTAGTGCCAATGAGGTAATCCGAGGACCCTAGAGTACGAGAGAGAAGATAAAGTTTGTATACGAGATACTTATAAAGTTGAGTTAGCTCAGAGAGACTGAGCACGACACTACCCTTACGGTATGGGTTAGAGGAACCTCATTGGGACTACATAAAGTTTTGATACATGTTTCAAGAGCCACATGTATAAGTCTGTCTAGCACGACCATGATATAGTACATGCAAGATGTAATTTTTAGACATGATATGATGTAAATCTAGAGATGGTATAATTGATATTAATGCATAAATGGTTAACCATATACATGAATAAAGAAGATGATGTGAAATTCTTGGTTAATCTTGTGATGAAATCACTAATAAATGTTGTAATTTATTATGAGTAATGATATAAGATCATACGAACGAAACATGTTACACGAGCTGTTAATCTTAGTGCTTATTATAGATAAAAAATATAGATTGACATTTAACACAACATAACAATTATGACACCTTGATATGAACTAGATGGATAATGCAGGTTAACTATAGTTAACTCCTTCCTAAAAGGCATATGTTAATGTTGAACATGTTCTAATAACTAGCTCAATAATATGTTGATGACACCTTGATGTATGGGTTAACTCCTTGGGAACATGGTAATATGATGTTGAATAATAACGCATGAATAAAGATGAGAATGCAACCCTAGCATATGAGATATGTTATGACATAACCTAAGCTTCTAAACCCTTATTTGAGCCTTCTATGGAGTGAGGTTTCACCCTTGATGCTTTTGAAACCTCCTAATAGTGCCTACATGTGGATGAAGTCATGGTAGTTTTCCTGGAAGTACGAGTATGATTGACTTTCGAGGATGAAAGTTCTTTCAAGATGGATATGATGTGACAAAGTGGTTTTCTGGCTCAATTTTGAGGACGAAATTTCTTTTAAGATGTGTAGGATGTGATGGAGTAAACTTTTGAAATCTCTAAATGTCCAATGAAATAAATAAACTCAGGCGTTTGAGTTATATTGTAAGTTACCTTTAGTGGTCAATATAAGAGTTTGGCACCAAAGTTAAATGTAAGGTAGTTTATATGATGATAATCAGGTGGTACAATTTTGATAAAGTGTAGAGGTTGCTACAAGGAGTTATAAGCCTTTCATAATGATAAGTATATGGCATTTTAATGAAAATGAAACCAAGTCTTAACTCAACTCAATGTCGCTGCTCTTTGTTTTGTGTTAGCTATGTGATCACCCGACACCACAACCTTGACTCTTGGGAAGGAGGTAACCATGGATGTGCTTAGGTAAGGCGTTTGGATGTGAGATCGACGGGTTGCAAGTTATCCCCTAGCAAGCAGTTGGATTATAATAATAAGCAAGTAGTTCCACGATCTCTCCACCTACGCATAATGTGGTCATGGGTGAGGCACGTATCGAAGCATTCAGTTGCTTCAGGGAGGTTAGCACCCCTCTCACGGCTCCCTCAGCCTGCCAAGTGAAAAGATCCAGTTTCCCCAACCTCGTTTCTCCACCGCAATGGCTGAAGAGCACGGAACTGGAGAACGCAGACCACTCATCGGAGGAGGACACCACCACGGCAGAGGCCATCATCGGCGTCCATGGACAGGGCCCAGCCACGGTGGCGACAGCAAGGTAGGGAGCCACACGGTGCAATCATGCGAGGAAGAAGTAGATGTTGATGAGTCTTCATCAGTAGATAGGAGGACGGAGTAAGTAGCCACAGCCATCGCTGGTGTCGGCGAGCACATGGCGGAGGAAGGGAGAGCAGAAAGGCACCGATCTCTCACAAAGTCGGCGCACGATGCAGAGGAGCAATCGCCAGTCGAAGGAGAGACCAGTGCGGTGGCCATGAGATGGAATCATAGAAGCACCTTGATGGGGTTGCTCGGTTGCTGGAGATGAGGCTTGGAGCGATGCCCTACCCTGACGGCACACCAAGCAACTGATCCCAAGCCTACGTTTTGACCCAGCAGCACCCAGCAGTATTGTTCATGGAGGAACGCGGGTGTCAGGCAGAGAATTGAGTCCCGCCGAAGTCTCACGCCCATGGATCCAAGAAGATCCCACTCCAGAGACAAGTCCCTCGCGGTGGGCGGAAACGCCATCTACAGGGCGAAGCAAGCCTCTGCGGCTTCATTGTGAAGGATCGGTGATGGAGCGAGGAGGAGCTTCCATGATTGCTCGCCGGAGATGCATCTGCCTCACACAGGAGCAAGTCCCGTATGGCAGCGCTGCGTTGAGCAGAAGAAGAGGGAGACACACATACGCTCGTGTCCAACCAAATCGCGAGAGAAGAGAGGCGTGAACAACCCAGAACCAAACCGGGTCCAGGTGACTGTGAACCAACGGCCCAACTAAGGAAAGGAGCCGCCCCCATAGTGGACACGTGGCAGTCCCGTATAGGCCCAAATAGGTAAAATGCTCAGATCTTATTTAATTTATAGAAAATAGCTCGAATGTCTGAAAAATACAAATAATATACTGAAATTCTCAGAAAAATGCGTAGAACAACTTGGAACAATAATATCGGGCTTTTGATGCAGTAATATCAGTAATAATATGTAAGATGTGAAATGCTCATATGATGGATAATAAATATCAAACGATGACATAAAATTATGAGAAAATGTCAGTAAGTCTATAATCATGTTTATATTACATATGATGTCATATATGGTCATGTTGATGCACGAAATCATGTAATTTGCTTAATATGACTAATTAGAACTAATAACCCTAAAAGAAATGCAATAAATACATGCATGCTCAATAAATCATGGTAATTATAGAATACCTTCATATCAGTAATGTGAGGCTAATATGTAATTCGGATATTAGTTAGATGCGTA
>OY856409.1:1406427806-1406585306 GCA_963693085.1 Alisma plantago-aquatica | reverse complement strand
ATACTTACTTTGTTTTGGAAAAGAGCCAATTTTTGTTATAACCGACCAAGACCTGACTATGAATGCTACTATCATTACTATTTTTCCAAATTGTAAATAGCGTTTCTACAACTGGCACATCCTACAGAAGTTTCCCTCTAAGCTTGGCAGTGTTCCAAACAAGGATCGAATTATTATCTCTTTGAATGATTGAGTATGGAACGCATGCGTTACAGACACATTTGAAGAGAGTTGGAATTCTATAGTTGAAGAGAATGACTTATTATATATTAGTTGGTTTTCTGATATGTGTGCTATGCATGGGATTGGGTTCCATGTTTTATGCAGGATTCATTTTTTGTTGGTATGAGGACAACACAAAGAAGTGAGAGCTTGAATGCTTTCATTTGAAGTCATGTCAATAGTAGGAAAACTCTTTTTGAACTTGTATGTTGCTTAGAGACTGCTTACTCTCATGTGCGGGAGATTGAAAATTTCAAAGATTTGGATGATGATTACAACAGTCTTCCTTTGTCATCAATGTGGCCTTTGGAGGAGCAAATGAGAGGTATATACACCACGGAAATTTTTAAGATCTTTCAAGCTGAAGTTCATCAAAGTATGGTGTATAATGTAATGGAAACTTCTGATGATGTTGTGTTTGAGGTATATCTCCTTGGTGGTTCTAGTTCTCCTCATCTTTTGAAGAAAGACTCATCCACTGGTATGGTATCATGCAAATGTTTCATGTTACAATTCAAAGGAATTCCATGTAGACACATACTTGCTTATCTAAAGAGTCATGATTTTAGCACTCTTCATGAGCCATATATACTAAAGAGGTGGACTATAGGATATAGTGATCATCCTTTGATTTTTGGAAAATCACCAGTCATGCAACTGCAGTTAGTATATGCTTTCAATTCAATCATTAATATAGTGTGTAGGAACAATGCTATAGATATGTGTCTTGAAAAACTCATTGCTTTGCAAAAGGAGCTGTTAGAATTAGATGTTGCTGATGTTGGTGTAACTGGTTTGAATACAGCTTCTTCTTCTGTTGTCAAGGTCCATATTCCCAGTGTTCGTAAAATTAAAGGTAGACCTAGATCTACTGATGTGTGGTTTAAATCTAGAGTTCAAATTTCTCAGTATAAAATGAGACAGTGTAAGAATTGTTTACAATATGGTGTTAACCATGACAATAGAAACTGCCCATTGAAGAAATAGTTGTGTGCTTGAATTTAGCTTCTTCTTCTATTTTCTTATTTCACATAGTTATTTTTATATTCTCATGATAACTTTTTATATTGACAGAGTTACTTTATGTGGATCATGGTGTTCCTTACTTGATAAGTTACTTTTCTTGATTGATCTGTAATGTTGCTCCTTTCTCCTTCTATTCGAATGTTGTTGCTACCTCTATCACTGTGGACTTCATTTTTTTGGCTTCCTGAAGTTGCGGATTTGATGCTACTGTTGTTGTGGTCTGCTGTGGGCTTCATTTTTTTTGGCTTCTTGAAGTTACAAATTTGTTGTTTCTATTTTTGTGGTCTGTTGTGGGCTTCATTTTTTTTGGCATCCTGAAGTAAGTTGTGGATTTGATGCTACTGCTGTTGTGGGCTTCCTATTGTGCTTCCTAAAGCTACGAATTTGCTACTACTACTGATAATTTTGATGTTGAAGTTGATTTATTCACTAGTTTTACTCTAATGGTATTCAATTGTTTAGTGTGTGAGTCATGTCAAACTCTGATGTAATTGTAATGGCTAAGATGTACTGTGTGAAAGTTGTAATTGATATTTGATTACACTTTAGTTTTATTGTTACTCTTTTATAGGTAGCTTCAATTGTATCAAATTTAAATCTTTTATAAAGATCCTCTAAAATTTGTTTGCTTTGTGATATGTTTTTCCATTTTATGGTATATATGTAGTTCTTAATTAGTCTCCTACTACCATTATATTACCATCATACTTCAGAATTCCTTTTTGATACAAATTAAACCTTGCTTAAGATTTGGGTCATTCTCCTATACTTAATCACTAACTTACTTGTATTTTTTAAGGTTACTTTTTGTACCTCAGAGTTACTCTTTCTGTCTAAAACAAACATTATGTGTGCACCAATTACTTTTTTGATGTTCCTGTTACTTTACAGTTCATATAATTAATTAATGGTCAACAAAATTACTTTATAAATAGAAATATGAATCTTTGTTATATTCATCCTTGATAATACCACAGCCGCACGGAAGAACGGGCATGTTTGGGAGATATGATGCTTTCACCAAAAAAAACTTAACAAGTACTTTTGATAGTTACGCTGTAATTTACATAGTTACTTTTTCATTTTTTGTGTTACTTTCCCAGTTCAATAAGTTACGTTATACATCACACAGTTACTTTTTTGTTGGATGAGTTACTCTTTTTATCAAACTGTAACTTTTCCAGTTCAATAAGTTACGTTATACATCACTTAGTTTTTTAAAATTGTTATTTAGTAGAAGTCATAATAATGTCAAGAATTTTGAATAACCTAATCATGTTGAACATACCCAAGATATGTAATGGGATTCTTATAATTTATTACGGCCTTTATGAAAATGGAAAGAATCACTTATTATTACATGATGTAACACTACTTATCTTTTCTTGGATCAAAGTTATCGTGTGATGTATAACAGATACTTTTTGATCCAGAGAGTTACTTTCATGTCGATATAGTTACTTGTTAGTTCATCTAGTTACTTTTCTTTTCACATAGTTACTTTTCATTTTACATATTTACTTTTTAGTTCAGAAGAGAGTTACTCCACTCATGCAATGAGCACCTACTGATCACAACCATTATCTATAAAAGAACAATAGCTAGATAAAGTGATAAGAACATTCAGCTAAGATCAAATTGATAGGTCCAAATGCCAAACACAAAGCTGCAAAACATAACCATATACCCATTGATTTGATGTACTATAACTTTGAAGAGTTTACTTCAGAGTCTGTAACATAATCCATGCATTCAGACTTGGCAGCAAACCATAACCATATACACATAGAACTGATGAACCTAGAGGTTCAAATATCAAACAAAAAGTAGCAAACCATAACCATATACACATAGTACTGGTTGCAAAGTTTACTTCAGATTCTGTAACATACACTTCACATTGTGGTACTACATTGTTTATCAAAAAGTTCCTTTTAATCTGACGTAAGCCATGCATTCATACTTGGCACAACATCGTCTGATTTTTATTCATTCTACTTGTCACCTGCTCCTTCTTTGGTCTCTTCTTGATCTATAGTATGTTCTTTAACTGGCTACAGTCTCCCATTCTTCAACATTGTTTGGAAGATCTCTGCCCTTATTGCAAGGATGTCTTTTCTCGTGAATTTCATTTCCTTTCCATTCACTAAGCATTCCAGATACTTCATAACATAGACTCCAGAGTCAACATCATCACCTTCTTGCTGGGGGCACTCAGGGTACTCTATTGCCCATTGAGATAGTTGACTTCCACACTTAGGCACTCCCCAAAAGAATTCATGAACGAACCCCACCTGCATGCACAAAAAAACATTCATAAGTATAATGTAACCTACAATATTTCATTCAACTATTTTCTAACATTGTTTCTTTTTTGTTCCTTACCCATCTATTCACTTCTTTCTCAGATTTTGAACTTCCTGACATTGAATTATAAGACCTGTACAGCCCATCTCTAAAACTTGCTTCAAGCAAGTTCCAGTGATTGTCGTAGTTAAGTATCATAAATTGGAGTCCATTGTCATAAATTCCTTGTCAGGTACATTGAATAGTGGTGACATCATATCGATCTCTTTTAGTGTTATCTCATCCACCATCATGTTTAGCTTTTGCTGTAAAAACAATATTGTGAATTACTTTATTGTAACCTTTAGTGGCCTTATTGTAATAAATGTAATCTACTGTGATAGTCTGTTTGTCTTACTGGAACATAAGTGCTCAAGCAATTCCATGAAAGTAGTCCCTTCTTCCTCTTTCTTCTTATTGTTTCTTTTAACATATGTACAAAGCAATCCATTACCTGAAAATGCACAAGCATCAATTAGCCATCCATAATTTCGTGATAAATGCTTAATATTCCATTTCTTAAAGGTGATTGCATCATCTATCTTTAAACAACAACGTTGATAAGTCCTTTCCTGTGCACCATGCTTCCTTTCCAAAAATTCATTCTCTTCTTAACCTGTGCATTTTTATTCTTTTTCAAAAGAATTCATACTGAAGATGTGAGATAGAAATTTATGGATTGATCAACTAATTTATAATAAATATGGGACTAATAGAAATTTAAAAAGTATCTACTTACACTTCATCAATGTTGTCAATAAATTCTTTGACATCCTCTTTCATTTCGTTTGTGTAGAAGTGCTCTAATCCTATGAATGTCGAATTCTTTTGCTATTTTTGAAGTACAAATTTTGGTTTGTAGTCTATGTAAAAGACATATATTATTACAGTTACTCTACTATTTAGTCCATAATATTACTTTACATTCCATACTATTACTCTATCATTATCACAGTTACTCTTTCTATTAACATAGTTACTTTATAAATGACATATTTTACTTTTCAAATTAGACAATTGCTTCATTGATGGAACAAGCACCATTGCAAAACAAATTTTACCTATGCATGCCTTCTTATCTTGGTATTTTCCTCTATGCTCCCAATGCCTGTCTGCATCTTCCCCTTCCTCTTTCTCAACATTTTAGTTGTTCTCTTCTCAACTTCACTAGAATTTATCTCCTTTTCATTCATCCAGCTTCAATGTCTATATCCTTCATTATGTTTTCCATTACATCTTCTGCTAGCTCTTTTTTATCTGCTAGTTCTTCTTTTTCTTCCATGTATTTTTCTTCTACTGGACTTCTTTATATGGATCTTTTTCCATTTCATCTTGTGTTGGTTCTTTGGTTTCTTTAGATCGATCTTCTTCTACTTTCTTTGAATCTTGTGGGACATTTTCTATCGTTTGGGCTTCTACTTCTTTGTCTTTGTTATCATCTTGCACTTTCTCTGAATCTTTCGTATGGATTTTTTTCACTACATTTCTCCTTCTTTGAAGTTTTCTCAATCTTGGTGTTTCTTCTATAGGTCTATGTTGTTCCATTTCCAACAACTTTTTCCTTAGATCATGCGTCCTCTGTCTAATTACACTTGAATCATCTGAATGCCAACTTTCATTCTGAATGAAATTGGGAGTTGGTGTAGCTGCAAATTATGCATTCTTGTCATTGTCATCTTTCCTCCTTAGCAATCTATTTTCAGCTTCAACTTCCTCCCTTCTTTTCTTCAACTACTTGTTTTCTTCTCTTAAAGTTGTAAAAGCTTCTAGGGCAATTATGTTGCATGTTTCCTTCTACAGTCTCAGCTCATCCTCAAGAATCAATACTCTATTCTGCAAGCTTCCTGAGACTTCTCTGCTTGTGTTATTTGATGTAAGTATATTCTTACTAACTGCCTTGCTCTTGGCTTTATTTGTTGCGAGATAATAATGCAAATCTTTCACTACCTTTGCAACTTCCCAATCATCATTGTCATCCTTCTTCAACATTGCAGAAACTTTTGCACAAAAGCTATCAATTTATTATTAAGCTCTTATATTAATTGGTATATTTGTTTTCACTTTACCCACATTGATTCTTACATTTTCATTGTCCAAACTTTTAAAATTCTTCACCATCTTAACAAGAGCTGCCCATCTTTTTATCTGTGGTTTTTCCTCAAGGAATGTAGGCTTTGCTATCCCTATTAACTCGTAATACCAGACCTGTGTTGACAAGAAAAGTATAAATAAGAGTTTTAAATGTTCATATATGGTTGTTTAATGTAACCAAAGTAACTATGCAATGTGTCACTTACATACAAGCACATTACACATCTAGTTGTGTAGAGTGTGGTTTTATTCGTTTCCCCTCTTCTCCTCATCCTTATATTCTCACTTAAAACTTCCACTCTCTTGAATATGTTGTCGTGCACTAACTTTGCCCTGTTTAACTGCCCTGTAGCAGTTACATTATCCAAATAGTGTAGAAGGTGAATGGGGGCACAATAGCTAGTGTCTGATAAAAGGAATGTTGCTAACAAGTGCAACATCCATGCACGACACATATTTTGGTAGTTTTCTTTGGAGTCATTCTTTGCAAATTCTTGCCAAACTTTACCCAAGTTCTCCTTGCTTAACACATCCTTCTCTCTTATTTTCTTACTACTTTCACCCACTTTATCTTTTCCTCTTGTTCCATTAGCAAAATCTTCCCATATTTTTCTTACAATCTATGATTTCTTTCGTGGAACTATATCCATACCTTTACTAGGAAAAGTTGTCACTCCTACATCGTCTACAATCATCCTTGCCTCAAAACCTGGTGCTAACATGAACTTGTCACCTTAAACATATCTATCTATCAGATCTTCTCAAAGAGGTACATCTACAGTAAGATGAGGCATGGCTATCAAATTTGCAAATGTGGTTGACTTCATCATCCTCATTTGATTTGTGCTAAACATCATGTTGTTTTGTATGCTGTTATAACTTTTAATGTAGCATTTATGGAAAAGCTTTTGTGTACCAGCATCTATATGAAAAAGTTTGTGTTAACTTGTCTAGTTACTTTCTAGCTTTCAGTGTTACTTTTTCAGTTCAACATGTTATTTTCTATCTTCCACAATTACTCTTGTTTTCACATAGTTACTTTTTAACTTTAAGAGTCACTGTTCATTTTTCAGAGTTACATTGTATTCAGTAAATTTACTTTTTAGTTATAGATAAGGTGAGTTTATGGGGTATTAGAGTGGTTATGCTAACATAAATGTACATAAATATATCGAGTAGAGTATAAACATAAAATGCCATGTCTTCTAAAAGAAATACCTGATTAACCAAGTTACATCGAAGCTACTTTCTACTTTATGTAGATATGTTTTCTAGTTAACCAAGTTGCTTTGCAGTTGATTTAGTTACTTTTTATATACTCATAAATACTCTTAGGTTTCTACAAGTTACTCTATTGTCAACACTGTTACTCTGTAGTCCAGCAAGTTACACTTTCGTATAGCAGTGTAAAAATGAACAATATTACCTTCTCTTGCAATCTTTGCTTTGCCTTTTTGCTTGGTTTTTTATTCCAAATCCTTCTTCTAGTTTCTTTTGTGATCTTCTACTTCATCATGTTCAACTTCTTCATCATCTTCTATTTCTGGCTCTTCAGCCTTTTCATGCACTATAGCCAATCGTTTCCCAGTAATGTCATCGGCAACTTTCTCCCCTGATGTGTCGTCATCTCCAGCAGTCTTATGGAGAGTATCAATTTTCTCAATATTATATTTCTTCTTCTTACCTTTCTTTTCTTTGCTCGTCATAGCATGTTCGTTCTACTCTTCAACACTCTTGCTCATTTCATCTCCTTGCAGTATGTCTACAACTACCTCTTGTACCATGATGTCCTCATCTTCATAGTGCTTTCTTAATAAATCTTCACTATCCATTACTTTTCTACTTCCCTTTCTTGTCTCCTTCTTTTCTTTTACCTTTGTTCTCCCCATTTTAATCTCAGCAACAGAGACTGGTAAAAGCAGCAGCGCCAGAAACAGCGGTGAATGCTGCAACAGAGAAGAATGCCACACACAACAGCGCAAGTACATACAAAATTGCCCAAATTATGGGCAATGTAGACCACGGGCCGAAGAATTCGGAAGTTGAGGTTGGGGAGTGCAGGGCAAGGTGGATGAATTTGTGAGTTCTGGAGCAGGAAAAAGGCAAAATTGGGGTTTTCGGGCAGAAAATGATTTGTGAATGTGTTTCTTATGTAAGTACTAGTGCGTCCTTGCTTTTTTTGATTATTTACAATAGCTGCCATTATGTTTTCTGAAATGAGCATGTTACACACCGATCTCACAATCTCCTCAAATCATGAGATTAGGGCATAAGATAGGATTTGTGTGTAACACAAAGAACACCCTTAACTTTTTTTTTAAACTCTTGTTTCCCCGCATTGAACCACATAACATCTTAACAAAGGAATCTGAACATTTCTTTTACTAATCAAACTTTAATAGCAAAGATACATGTATAAACATTCATGATGTCTCTCACACCTTATGCACATAAAACTTGCTAATTAGCATACAATTTCAAAAGAAGAATAATATTACACATCGTAATTACAACTCTCTCTCATATCTCTTACTGAGGACCTAGAGTGACAAGGACCGACTGACTCAACTAATCTTATACTTGACTCTTGTAGCAAATCTACATTGATGCTCTGACCATCTTCAAGTCCACGTGGTTAACCCTAAAATGTTTGAGTAGAGGGGTGAGCCTACTCGCTCAGTGCATGAATACTTCAAAGAAACAGTATAAGGCACTAATGTGATTACAGATATAACTTTAAGTAAACGATATGAAATTTAACAAAAATAAATATTACACTGAGAAGATCTAAAACAATATAATTGAAATAACAAAGAATGCAAATATTGCATCCAAAGAATAACTACTAGAAGACTATACTCTAGTCTTCCTTAACTCTTTCATTCATAAGGAACTTTGTGAACCTATATGATCATATTTTAGCTTATGCCCTGATCTATGCAGTGTACTCTGCATAGAGACTCGCAGTGCACTACGGCCACACCGTACAAGACTTAGCGACACACCCGGGAAATGCTAAGTCTGACTGCCAACCCTGTTCTGCTACAGGACCATAGGCTCTCCGGCCTCATTGCACTAACTCCGAGTGCTCTAGACTCCTCCTCTAACCTGAGCACACAAGTGGAGAGTCTCACTGGGTTACCACCGTGACTCTGCACAGATTATTGTTTAATAACCCCTATTTTCTCCAGTGCCACTGTGACTCCGCACAGATTATTGTTGAAAACTGCCTCTCTGTCCTCGTGCCACCGTGACTCCGCACAGATTATTTTTGAACACGAGTTTCACCCCTAAGGAGCAGACCTCCCAAAGGGGTTCTACGGTGTTCAGGGCACCTAAGTCTATCATTAACATTATAGGTATATTTTAAACAGAAATCATAACTCATTTAACATTTCTCACAAGGCTCACATGGCCTGTCACATCATATCATAAGAAACATCATAACTCATGTATTCAACATATATCATGTCTTAGTAACATCCCTTTCTAGGGCATGCCATATCTCATCACCTGCAATTCACAAGGTATGTATTGAAATATAAGAAGTCCTGCAGTATATAGATATCAACTCAGAGAGAACAAGCATATAAAGATAAATGCACTAGAAACATACAATTTAACAGTTAAGCATCACCACATCTCATATCGAGACCTTTCATATCACCATAACATGATTCATTTAACACCCTATCCTTAGGGTTTCCTTTCCTTATTCACTTATCACATGGCAACACCCTGCTCTTAGGGTCTCATTTGCCTCATTTACTTATAACATGGCTCTCATAAGGATTTCATAGGATATAAGCATTCACTAAATAAAGATTGTTTTCAACAAATCATATACAATCAATATAGATATGAAACCATGGAAATTTATCTAAATTTAGGTTTTCCATACCATTCACTGAGATACCATGTGTCAAGAATAAAATTCAATTAAGATAACCCATGAGGTACATCCTAACCACTTATAGGATTACAAGTCCTCTTCATTTAACTTTGATCTTTTAGTATTCATTTAGGGTTTGCTTCAACACGGTGGTGGTGTCACCCCACGACCGTCACAGCTCGATTGAGCTTCGACTTAGTGAAATCAAAAGTCATAGACTTAATGACGAATCCCAAAGGTTTTACATATTGAAATATGATAGTCTTAAGCTTGATTGAGAGCATATAGACCTAGGTTTGGTTTAAGTCTAGATATCTCTTCAACTGGATTAAAATTCTAGTGAGATCTCAATTAGGTTAAGTCCTAATTACATCATATGGTATAAATATGAAAAGAATTCTTACTAGGATGTGTTGTATACATTTTTGATGTGAATCTACCATCAAAGAGTCATTCAAACAGAGAAGGAATTCATATCATATCAATTTACAACAACTTAAATCAAACGGACATTTCAGGGTTTAGAATCATATACTAAGCAATTAGGGATTTAGATGCTATAACCAAATTTTGTGCATTACACTGTTTGAAGGAAGTACCCACTCACCCTAAGGTGTGAAAAACCTAAAAACTGCAGCTCAACTCAGGGAATCTCGAACTCATATCAAATCCCTAGCAAATCTCCCAATTCTTCTTCCATTCAACTCGGAAACCTTGAATATGAGGGATTATGAAGAAAGGGTGAGAAAAGAGGGAATTTCGACATCATCTTGGATCAAATCAGAGCATGGATGGAATCTTGACATAAGAGAGAAGATTCACCATAAAAGTCTATGCAAGGAATCCGAACTTACTTGATTTCACCATTCCTGGAACCGCAAAACCCTAATTCAGCAATTCCACCACTTTCTCCTCTCAAACCCTAACTCTCTCTCTCTCTCTAGGAACTCATTTCTCTAGAATGAATGACGAAGAGTGAGAGCTATGTGTGTGTGTGTTCTATCATATAAGTCAATTTGAGCTGCTTGGGTCAATTGCATATTGACCCAACACTCAACTTTAATTATATTAGCTGAATATTCAGTTTTACAATAATTTCTGTAATTCGACTACTGAATAGCAAACAGAAGCTCCAACAATTCTGGAAATTTTATATGCTATGAATAATGGAGTTTCAGATTTCCGGTAAAAATTTGAGATCATTTCATGCTACAAAAAAATAAATAAAAATCAAACAGTGCACTGCTATATTGCAGTCTGCAGCAGATTCGGTCGAGTTTGTCCTACACAGAACTCGACCGACACCCTCACTGTAGAGATCAAAAGTCATCCAAGAATTACGCCAATTTAACAGACTGTCTAAAATTGTATTTATCAAATACTGTTAAAATTTGAGATTAATTAGATATACCAATAAATAGATAAAATTCAATTACCACACTGCTATATCAATCTGAAAATGTGATCGGTCGAGTTTTCGAGTTTGAAACTCGACCGATAAACAGGTCAGAACATTCTTCAAAAATTCTGATATTTTTCAGTAGTGTTCCTATTTGAGGTATACAAGTCTTATCCAAATTTGAGAAAAATCAGAGTTACACATAAAATAATAAAAATCATTTAGTGAGACATTCTACTTATCAAATTTTGTATTCATGTATCATCAAAACCCTATTTTGGGCCGATTAGGGTTTATGTTTTTCAAACCCTAATTCTCAAGACAAAAGAACATTTAGACTTCTTATCATAGTTAAAACATCCTAATTGTGTTATCGTCATTAATTAGATTTCAAGAATGATTATTTCAATTAATCTTTACAATTGTCTAGGTAAACCCTAGTTTACCAATTAAGCTCAGATGGGGTCGTAACAACTCTCCCCCCCTTAGAATGTTTCGTCCTCGAAACATAAACCTACAAGAAAGACACATTCAAGGTTATTCTAAGCTTCTAAAGCCTTCCATGTCATTATATTCTTGTATTTCATACCTGAATGTAGTTTTCAACATTAGATCTTTTTAAAAATCTTTACTAAATCATAACATATTTCAAATAGCTCTCAATGATATCAAGCAATCTCTTTATGCCATAGTCAAACATAGAATGCAAAGATAAACCACCACACTTTCGCTGCGCAACTCTGATACTCTGATACAACTATCTCAACTTATGCGGCTCAGAAAGTTCTATTGTTTTGTATCACCTTTAAGTGACAAAAACAAGTTCACCATGTTGTTTAAAACTTTAATAAAGTGCTATTCATATAGCAAAACAGTCTTGAATTAAAAGACTAGATTCAACAATCAATTGCACAATACAACTCTTGGCATCTCCATTGGGTCATGGATGCATGAGGTGAAGCATTACCACCTCATTCCATACTATCCTGTTTCGATCCTGGGACCTGTGGGTTATGGGCCCACACACAATTCAAAGTGTAACCATCGTATTATATCATTTTAGGGTTTCAACAACAGTAATAAGGTAATCCACAATTGTATCAGTCATTCAAGCATTAATCATACTCAATTACCATTACTCAGTTATATTTGAGCTAGGTATAACAAGCTACTCCTCATTAGGGTTACTTGTCCAGACAATCTGATTATCATCCCTTTCTATTAATGCGAGTGAATAAGTATGACTACCTTGTTCAGGGTATCTCTCCATGTGTTCTGACATCATCCAAACCGTATCACCATATCACAAATACACAATACTAGGATGCATATCGGGTATGAATTACTACAACTATCATACACCTTTAATTAACATATAGCTTGCACAAATACACTGAAATCATATGTAGAACCAACTTTCATACCTTAATATGCCTTCACACATGTAAAAACAAATTCACATATTACACAAAGCTAGTGTTTTCTCATATCTCTCTGATCATTCATTATTTCTTTACTTTTTGCTACCTATCCTTTTCATATGATTATATACAATAAACATCATTAACATTGAAGCATTTAAGATAGGAATAGATTATTCATCATTCTTGCTATCACATAAGAATTTATTTCTTATCGCACTTCATCATATTGTATGTCACTATTACATTCACTAGATGACCCCACCAAGGTAGTTATGCATCATATATGATTCATTTTCTTATCATTTCATTCCCACCTTGTTATTGTTAAGGAATATATGAGAGAGAAGATGATTTTGAGACTTAGAATACTTGTATTCAAACATTCCCTTAATACATTCTCGTATGTAGATTTACTTAGTTATCAACAGAGATATTTGATTAATTAGCACTTGCTTGAATCTCACAACCTCTTTATTTTATAACTTCTCCATCATATTTCAAACCCTTTCTTACGTTTCATAGTCCTCTTACCATATACTACTCTTTAACCCGTCATCTTTAATTCTAATTTTTTTTTCTTATGACCATGTTGCTTATTCATATGTATGGTCATGTATACCATGTTGCACATATTTCCTCCTTTATCTTTATACTATTGTGAAGTTAACGTTCTAAATTAATAGTCCTTCTATTAGTTTTTCCTCATGTTGAATACATTACATATTCTTCATTTTTAAATCAAGTGGATCATGCATGGGTCAAACATAGTTTCTCTTTCAATCAAGTTTTTCTCTTCTCAATACAATCTACCTTTGTATGACTTATTCATTCGTTAAACTACACCTATGTTCTTTGCTTAGAAACTAATTTTTTGTTCTAGTTTTATGAATTACATATTCATACGATTGTCTTTACTTTTACTCTTTTGAAGACTCTTCAATTCTATGGACCTATTGAATGCTCAACCCTATTCTCTACTTAGCCTTTGCTTTAGAGTTCATAAAAAGCATTATACTCTATTATATGATTCATTCTTCATGATTGATTCTTGCTATCTTGAACCTTACATACATTTCACATATCTTTTCTATATTTCATATGTATAGTTCATATAATACTAATCAATAAACTGATTATGAACTTCATATCATTTTCATTTATTCCCAATTAAGGGTTTCACATTTGAGACCCCAAAGTTGAACCTCAGATATCAGTTTCAACTAATTCTTAGTTGTTCTGATCTTGCCCATAAGTTTCAACATCTTACTGTATGTACATTCTTACTCTGATGTGGGTCTAATTATTCCAATTCTATTCTTATTATACTATTGATAGGATTCATTAGATCCTAGTAACGCATCCTGCCAACTGGACCAGGCCAAACCTGAAGTCCTAAAGCCAAGAACTACAAAGGATTACTCAACTCCTATTCATCTCAGAAGTGTGGAAGAAAACTTATCCAATAACAAAAGCTCATTCAAAGGTCAATTCTAGTCTACTTGTTACAAAGAATGAAATCAATAAATTCTACAACTGCATAGTGTGCAACAAATCTTAAAGACCCATATATATTTCAAAGTACTGAATATTTCAATTCAAACATATAAGAGCATTTCTATTCATTTCCAACATAAAAAACATTATGAAATGTAAGTTCTATCTCCTTTTATTTTTATGCTCCTAATTCTTGTTACTTTTCTCATTTTCTAACCCTAACATTTCTAGGGTTCCTCTCTAGCCCATTATTCCACTGTATACCTGGCCAGGGTATACATGAAAGAATAGACAAAGTAGCTTGTACTGGTTGATCCAAGTACTCAGATATCAGGCCAGGATATCCAAATACTCAAATCCCCAAAGCTAACATCAAAACATCTCCTATCTGCCACACTTAGGACTCTAACTTACTAACTTAATGGTCCTTGACAACTCACCCTAAGCTCTGATACCAAGCTGTTACACCCCGATCTCACAATCTCCTCAAATCATGAGATTAGGGCATAAGATAGGATTTGTATGTAACACAAATAACACCCTTAACTTTTTTTTTTAAAAAAACTCTTGTTTCCCCGCATTGAACCATATAACATCTTAACAAAGGAATCTGAACATTTCTTTTACTAATCAGACTTTAATAGCAAAGATACATGTATAAACATTCATGATGTCTCTCACACCTTATGCACATAAAACTTTCAAATTAGCATACAATTTCAAAAGAAGAATAATATTACACATCGTAATTACAAATCTCTCTCATATCTCTTACTGAGGACCTAGAGTGATAAGGACCGACTGACTCAAATAATCTTATACTTGACTCTTGTAGCAAATCTACACTGATGCTCTGACCATCTTCAAGTCCACGCGGTTAACCCTAAAATGTTTGAGTAGAGGGGTGAGCCTACTCGCTTAGTGAATGAGTACTTCAAGGAAACAGTATAAGGCGCTAATCTGATTACAAATATAACTTTGAGTAAACAATATAAAATTTCACAACAATAAATACTACACTGAGTAGTTTTAAAACAATATAATTGAAATAACAAAGAATGCAAATATTGCATCCAAAGAATAACTACTAGAAGACTATACTCTAGTCTTCCTTAACTCTTTCATTCATAAGGAACTCTGTGAACCTATATGATCATATTTTAGCTTATGCCTTGATCTATGCAGTGTACTCTGCATAGAGACTCGTAGTGCAATATGGCCACACCGTACAAGACTTAGCGACACACCCGGGAAATGCTAAGTCTGACTGCCAGCCCTGTTATGCTACAGGACCACAGGCTCTCTGGCCTACAGGCTCTCCGGCCTCATTGCACTAACTCCAAGTGCTCTAGACTCCTCCTCTAACCTGAGCACACAGGTGGAGAGTCTCACTCGGTTACCACAGTGACTCCGCACGGATTATTGTTGAATAACCCCTATTTTCTCCAGTGCCACCGTGACTCTGCACAGTTTATTGTTGAACACTGCCTCTCTGTCCTCGTTCCACCGTGACTCTGCACAGATTATTGTTGAACACGAGTTTCACCCCTAAGGCGGAGACCTCCCAAAGGGGTTCTACGGTGTTTAGGGAACCTAAGTCTATCATTAACATTATAGGTATATTTTAAACAGAAATCATAACTCATTTAACATTTCTCACAAGGCTCACATGGCCTGTCATATCATATCATAAGAAACATAATAACTCATGTATTTAACATATATCATGTCTCAGTAACATCCCTTTCTAGGGCATGCCATATCTCATCACCTGCAATTTACGAGGTATGTATTGAAATATAAGAAGCCCTGCAGTATATAGATATCAACTCAGAGAGAACAAGCATATAAAGTTAAATTGTAACATCCATGACCTGGGTTATGAGTTAACCCTAGGTGTTTTGCCTGAATATGTAATTAAATCCTTGTCATTAATTTAGGGCATGTAATTGAGTTTCTCAGAAACATATATTTCAGATTTTGCTCCTTTTTACATAAAATTGTAGCATTGTTTTGTTATACAGGGACCTATGTGCAAATTACCCAGTTAGAAGGGTTAACTTGCAATTTGCACATATTGAGATGTTCCTCTGATATTGAGACATCATGAGAATCATTATGATGAAGTTTGAGGGATTTCCCAAGCTTGGGCACCAAGGTGCAGCTGTGGAAGCAATCATGGTGCTTGAAACCCTAATTTGGAGTAAAATGCAATTTACCCAAATTTAGGGATGCAATTTGTAAAATACATCATATAATGTATCTTTTAAGACTCTTATCATCATTTAGAGAATAAATTATGAAAGGTCACTTCAATTGATTAATCAAGTTATGAAAAACACCTTTGCGATTGAATAATCAGGATGTATGTACTATAGCCCGTTTAATGTGTGTTCTTTAGTAATAGGTTGATCTTCTTTGCCCTCATTTCTTCGCCCTACAAGAAAAGTTGTCCTTAGAATTAAGAAGAGAGGACGAGCAAAGAAGGATGAAGGGACTTAGTTGAAATTATGGAAAACTCATGAGCTAATGTTGAAAATTCCACCCCAAGTATATATACCCTCAACTTCACTTAGCAAGGAACCTCTCCCTTCGTTCCTTTCACTGTTCTTTTCAACCAAACCGACTAAGGAGAGCTTGGAGCTCAGGAAAACGACCAAAGGTGTGCAAGGTAGGTTTGGATCCCTCCTTTTGCCTAATTTCATGGTTAGAACTCGAATTCAAGGCCAAATTGATGACTAGCCCCCTTAACTCTACCTTTCTAGCCATCTTTTCTCAACTTTCCTTGGAAGGATCACCTTGGACAACCTGTGGAAGTTCAAGGACGCCATTAAAGCTTGGAGCTCGAAATCTTGGAGCTCAAAAAGCAAGCTTTAGGCGGGTTTTATAACTCTAAACTCATGCTTTGTTATATACATCTTGTTCATGCCTTTAGATGATAGCTCTTCTTCTTCTCTACATTCCTTTGCTACCTTGCAAGCAAATCCGTGAGAAATCCTTGCTGTTCTTGAGCTAGGAGATTAAGACGTTATTTCCAAAGTTAATCCACTACTTTTTACTTTACCAAACGGTTTCCACAAATTGCTCTCTCGGTCTCAAGACCGTGTGGTGAGCAAACGGTCTCAGGACCGTGTAAGGGGAAACGGTCTTCAAGACCGTTTAACTGCGTTGACCGAGCGTGGACCGTATAAAATTTCTGTTCGTAATTATGTAGGCTAATCACCCACAAAATTAGAGATGATAACTTCAAAGGAATCGTGAGATATGGCCTTTTTAATCAACAAGTTTAATTGAATTTACTCCTGATTTCCAATCTGTTGAAATCTCCCTTTTTGGGCAAACGATCTCAAGACCGTGTAAGAACGTTGACCAAGCGTTGACCGTATGAGATTACTGTTCAAAATAATGTTGATTAACAACTCACCAAATTTAATGGACTAATTCCTAATGAGCTAAGAGTTGAAGGGTGATTACTAGGGCAAACCCTAATTGAAATCAGTACTGAAATCTCAATGGATAACTTAGTGTTTTTGGGGTTGATTGACCTAAACGGTCTCAAGACCGTTTGGGGATCAACCAAATGGTCTCAAGACCGTGTGGGGGATCACCCAAGACCGTATGGAGGTCTGGGGTCAAGTATAGTTTACCAATTGAAGGTACAAACATACCAAATTCCATTGCAATTAAGTATTGATATGATCATCAACTCAATGGATCCAACCTTGAAGAATTTTCACTACAATCCAAAAATTGGATGGGAAAACAGTCTCAAGACCGTTTGTAACTCATCCAAACGGTCTCAAGACCGTGTGGTGACAACCCAAGACCGTTTGGAGGTCTAGGGTTAAGGTAATTTGATCAATTGAAAGCCCAATTGCAATAGGATATCGAATTAATTAAAATACTGATTTGAGACTCAATTAAGGTTCAACCCCTATCAAAACACATTAGATTTTGATGAAATCTTGGGTAAACGGTCTCAAGACCGTGTGGAGTTCATCCACACGATCTCAAGACCGTTTGGGCCAAGTTTGGGCCCAATTGGAGCTCAATTGAAGGGTTCAACCTTGTGATGATTCACATTGTTGAGTGTTGATGGTTGAACGTTGATGGACCTTAATTGAACCAACTTCAACCCTAATTGGATAACAATTGAGGGTCAAATGAGTGACCAATTGGTGAAGCATAACCCTAATTAACTCAATATATAAGTGGTTACCATGGCTTTGACCATTTGGAGGCTTCAACATTGATAATCATAAACGATTGAAATCATTGAACCATGTTGAAGGTCCAAACGGTTTGAGACCAAATGGACCAAACAGTCTCAAGACCGTTTGGACTCAAACGATCTCAAGATCGAGAGACACCAAACGGTCTCAAACCATTTGGAGGTTGAAGGTTGAAACCGTTTGAGGTTTTCAAAGGTTGATTTCACTTAATCACTTGAAGATGTAAATGGTTCAATGATGCTCAAATCTAAACCCTAATGGTAACCTAGGACATTAGGGGACTAAGTGACTAATGAATTAACCCATCATGGTGATCAATGGGGTGAATTACCAAAATACCCTTGAGGGGTCCAATTAAGTAAAACCTTGTTCAAATCAAACCCTAATCACATGATAGTGATGTTTTGGCTTATGTTATCCAATGAGGACTTAACCCAACCCGATCTAGAGTGGTGTTATCACCATCTACTAGTATGAGGAGAGAGAAAGTATCCTAAGAGAGAGAAAGTACCTTAAGAGAGAGAAAGTACCCTTTTAGGGTGGAAACTCAAGTAAAGAACCTTCAATACACAAGAATGTACATGATTAGGGTATGATCCACCTATGTGAGATCATGGAAACCCTAATTATGATATATGATAAATCTTAAGCTAATATGAGAGCATCAATGATGATGTTCCTCATACATGATGATGTTATGAGTTCAATTCACCATATGATGTGAATAGTAAACCCTAATTCAAGGGTAATGACATATGATGTGAATAGTAAACCCTAATTCAAGGGTAATGACATATGATGTGAATAGTAAACCCTAATTCAATGGTAATGAAATATGATGTGAATAGTAAGCCCTAATTCAACGGTAATGATATGTGATGTGAATAGTAAACCCTAATTCAAAGGTGATGACATGTTATATGAGTATTAAACTCTATTTGATAAGAATCAAAGAACTTAGCTCTTATGACAAGAGTGGAAAGTATAATCATTGTTTTGAATTACCTTTATTAGTTAAATTAACCATGCAGGTTGTCATGAGATGATGATCATATCCAGGTAGGGATTATGATACTATATTCATTGAAAACATGTTTCAGCTTTATAAATAGTAAAATATCATGATGCCTTGTTAATAGCATCTTATAAGATTAAATGGGCTGTGAGAGCCATGAATGTCATCAAGATCATGCTTGACAGATGACTTTTGATGAAATGATTGAGAAATGATTTTGATGTGAGTTAGACTTGTTACATTTAATATTCTACTTTCATAGCTGCTATGCTAATGATTAATGTTTGAAAACATGTATGCTGTTAAAAGAATACTGAAACGTACCTAACTAATCAAGTATAATCATACCATGTAGAGCCCTGATCATAGATCCATCATTGTCAGGAGTTAAATGATGGTGAAATAGGTTTTTCCTAAGGGGACTCCTGGATCACATACTTTTGAGTATGTGGGGAATATGGATGTGATTACCCTAACATCCTAGTGTAAGAATTGATGAAGATGTATCTAATCTATCAATCCTTCACTGTATGTTTATGACGGGGTGATGTAACACTAATCCCCCGAGGGAATCTATTATACCGCATCTATGAGATATAAACAAGAAATCCTTCGATGGCGAAGAGAGTACAGAATGCCACTGTGACTCTAATAGCGAAGTACCAGAATACCCTGGTAACATATAGTAGCAGAGACATGAGATGTCATGCATGTTGATCCTCAAACTGACTGAGGAAGATGAGGTCATAAGAATCCGACTCTTTTGATGACCTAGGTATGATACCGATGCAACTTAACAGTGATCGGTTGGAGTATGAGAGGTATACCTCATCTCCGCAGGGTATAATAATGTTTGTAAAACATAATCAACCGCGTAGCATTTCTTCTTAGGTTGAACTACAAGATACATTGGTTGAAGTTACATTGTTTAGTATACATGTTCTTCATATTCCTTAAATATTATTGATTCTGCTTAATAATAATTTGTTGTTGATTACCCTAAGAGCTTTTATTGTTCTTACTATTCAGAGATTGCTATAATAAAGCTTCTGGCGGAGAGTTATAACTCTCGTTGGGACAATTATTTAAAATTGTCTCACCCCGCAGATTTCAACTTTTTAGGTGGTCGTCGAGGATGAAGGAACCAATCTGTAGGTGATCAGAATCAGCAGCAGCAGCACCAGGAGCAGCAGTAAATCTCAGGTGGAGAATCAGACTGCTGAGTTGTGTAGTTAGATAGTCAGTCTTATGTGTCCTCTGTACTCTCAGGTCCTTGGAGTCATGGTCTGAGACTTTGATTTAACTCTTGAGATTTTGTATCTTACTGTGTATAATTACTCAAGAAGTAATTTAACAGAGATGTAAATAGTTTTTCTATTTTTTATAAAGGAAGTTTTATGTTTCAATGTCTTATCTCAAAAAGTTTTAATTTTTCGTGATTTTTAGTATTCCGTTGTTAATCGAATCGCTTCCGCTGAATTTAATCGTGTTTATCTCGGGTTTTGGAGATTAGAGCCCACATAAATGCACTAGAAACATACAATTCAACACTTAAGCATCACCACATCTCATATCGAGACCTTTCATATCACCTAACATGATTCATTGAACACCCTATCCTTAGGGTTTCCTTTCCTTATTCACTTATCACATGGCAACAGCCTGCTCTTAGGGTCTCATTTGCCTCATTCACTTATCACATGGCTCTCATAAGGATTTCATAGGATATAAGCATTCACTAAATAAAGATTGTTTTCAACAAATCATATACAATCAATATAGATATGAAACCATGGAAATTTAACTAAATTTAGGTTTTCCATACCATTCACTGAGATACCATGTGTCAAGAATAAAATTCAATTAAGATAACCCATGAGGTACATCCTAACCACTTATAGGATTACTGGTCCTCTTCATTTAACTTTGATCTTTTAGTATTCATTTAGGGTTTGCTTCAACACGGTCGTGGTGTCACCCCACGGCCGTGGAACAGCTCGATTGAGCTTCGACTTAGTGAAATCAAAAGTCATAGACTTAATGACGAATCCAAAGGTTTTAGATATTGAAATAGGATAGTCTTAAGCTTGATTGAGAGCATATAGATGTAGGTTTGTTTTAAGTCTAGATATCTCTTCAATTGGATTAAAACTCTAGTGAGATCTCAATTAGGTTAAACCCTAATTACATCATATGGTATAAATCTGAAAAGCATTCTTACTAGGATGTATTGTATACGTTTCTGATGTGAATCTACCATCAAAGAGTCATTCAAACAGAGAAGGAATCCATATCATATCAATTTGCAACAACTTAAATCCAGCGGACATTTCAGGGTTTAGAATCATATACTAAGCAATTAGGGATTCAGATGCTATAATCAAATTTCATGCATTACACTGTTTGAAGGAAGTACCCACTCACCCTAAGGTGTGAAAACACCTCAAAACTACAGTTCAACTCAGGGAATCTTGAACTCATATCAAATCCCTAGCAAATCTCCCAATTCTTCTTTCATTCAACTCGGAAACCTTGAAAATGAGGGATTATGAAGAAAGGGTGAGAAAAGAGGGAATTTCGACATCATCTTGGATAAAATCAGAGCATGGACGTAATCTTGACATGAGAGAGAAGATTCACCATAAAAGTCTATGCAAGGAATCCGAACTTACTTGATTTCACCATTCCTGGAACCGCAAAACCCTAATTCAGCAATTCCACCACTTTCTCCTCTCGAACCCTAACTCTCCCTCTCTCTCTAGGAACTTGTTTCTCGGGAATGAATGATGAAGAATGAGAGATATGTGTGTGTGTGGTCGATCATATAAGTCAATTTGAGCTGCTTGGGTCAATTGCATATTGACCCAACACTCAATTTTAATTAAATTAGCTGAATATTCAGTTTTACAATAGTTTCTGTAATGTGCCTATTGAATAGCTAAAAGAAGCTCCAAAAATTCTGGAAATTTTATATGTTATGCATAATGAAGTTTCCGAACTCCAGTATAAATTTTTCGATCATTTAAATTTACCAATAAATAAATAAAAATCAAACAGTGCACTGCTATATTGCAGTCTGCAGCAGATTCGGTCGAGTTTGTCCTGCACAGAACTCGACCGACACCCTCACTGTAGAGATCAAAAGTCATCCTAAAATTACGTCAATTTAATAGAGTGTCTAAAATTATATTTATCAAATACCTTTAAAATTTGAGAGCAATTAGATATACCAATAACTAGATAAAATTCAATTACCACACTGCTATATCAATCTGAAAATGTGATCGGTCGAGTTTTCGAGTTTGAAACTCGACCGATAAACAGGTCATAACATTTTTCAAAAATTCTGATATTTTTCATTAGTGTTCCTATTTGAGGTATCTAAATCATATCCAAATTTG
Organism: Alisma plantago-aquatica; assembly: GCA_963693085.1. Lineage (NCBI taxonomy): Eukaryota > Viridiplantae > Streptophyta > Magnoliopsida > Alismatales > Alismataceae > Alisma > Alisma plantago-aquatica. Next base: position 1,406,562,764 of record OY856409.1, on the reverse strand, counting down.
AGCTAAATAAGTGTTGCACATAAAATACTGAAAATCATTTAGTGAGACATTCTATTTATCAAATTCTGTATTCATGTATCATCAAAACCCTATTTTGGGCCGATTAGGGTTTATGTTTCTCAAACCCTAATTCTCAAGACAAAAGAAGTTTTAGACTTCTTATCATAGTTAAAACATCCTTATTGTGTTATCATCATTAATTAGATTTCAAGAATGATTATTCCAATTAATCTTTACAATTGTCTAGGTAAACCCTAGTTTACCAATTAAGCTCAGATGGGGTCGTAACAACTCTCCCCCCTTAGAATGTTTCGTCCTCGAAACATAAACCTACAAGAAAGACACATTCAAGGTTATTCTAAGTGTAAAATCCCTGACCTGGGTTATAAGCTAACCTTAGGTGTTTTGCCTAAATATGGAATTAAAAGTTTGTAATTATCCGTTGGCATGTAATTAAAGCTTTTATGTAACATAAGTTTCCCTTTCTGTTCCTTATAAACCAATGTTGAAGTATTGGTTGTAATACAGGGACCTATGTGCAATTTTCCCAATCAGAGGGGTTAAACTGCAATTTTCACATGTTTGTATGTTCCTTTAAATGTTGAGACAACATAAGAATGAATATGATGAGGTTTAAGGGATTTCCCAAGCTTGAGCACCAAGGTGCAGCTGTGGAAGCAACCCCTGTACTTGAAAACCCTAAATTGGTGTAAAATGCAATTTACCCAATTTGAGGGATGCAACTTGTAAAATACATCATCTAAAACATCTTTTATGGCTCTTCTAATCATTTAGAAGAGAAATGATGAAAGGGTTACTTCATCTGAATAATCATATAGTAAAGAACACCTTGTGATTGAAATATCAAGGTGTAAGTACTATAGTCCTTTTATGTGTGTGCTTAGTAATAGGTTGGTCCTCTTTGCCTTCATTTCTTAATCTTAGAAGGAGATTGTCCTTAGAAATAAGAAGAAGGGACGAGCAAAGAAGAGAGGAAGGACTTAGTTGAAAATAAGGAGAACTTGTGTATTTATGTTGAAAAAATGCACCTAGGTATATATACCCCTTTTTCCCTCTTTGCAAGGAAACACTTCTCACATTTCCTTCACTTCTTCCCTGGACCAAACCGACTAAGGAGAGCTTGGAGCTCAGGAGGACGACCAAGGGAGAACAAGGTAGGTTTTGGATCATCTCTTTTGCCTAAACTCATGGATGAAACTCGAATTCAAGGTCAAATTCATGGCTAGCTAACTTAATTCTATCTTTCTAGCCATCTCTTCTCAACCTTCCTTGGGGGAAACACCTTGGCCGACCTGTGGAGCTTCTTGGACGCCATTAAAGGCTTGGAGCTCGAAATCTTGGAGCTCAAGGATCAAGCTTTAGGCGGGTTTTATAACTCTAAACTTTATGCTTTGATTATACATCGTTTTCTATGCATATAGTTGTTAGTTCTTCTTCTTCCCTATCTTTCCTTGCATCCTTGCAAGCAAAATCGTGAAGAACTGCTACTGTTCTCAAGGTAGAAGATAAGGGCGTTATTTCTTATGCTTATCCACGGATTTTCACTTTATCAAACGACCTCAACCAATTGCTCCAAATGGTTTCAAACCGTTTGGTGGGCAAACGGTTTCAGGGTCATTTGAGGGCAAACGGTCTTCAAGACCATTTGGTCCTGTTGATCAAGCAAAGACCGTATGGGAATCTTGTTCATAATTATGTAGGTTAATCACCCACAAAATTTGAGAGGTTAACTCCAAAGTAATAGTGAGATATGAGAAAATCAATTAACAAAACCAATTGAATTAAATTCTGATTTTCAATATGTTTAGTTTGCCCTTTTTGGGAAAACGGTCTCAAAACCATTTAAGATGGTTGACCAAACGTTGACCGTTTGGGGTTACTGCTCATAATGATGTTAGTTAACGACTCACCAAATTTGAGGGATTAATTCCAAACGAGTCATGAGTTGAAGGATGATTAATAGGGCAAACCCTAATTGAAATTAGTGCTGAATCTCCAATGAGTTAAATTGAGATTTTGGGTTGATTAGCCCAAACGGTTTCAAGACCATTTGGGAATCACCCAAACGGTCTCAAGACCGTTTGGGGGTCACCCCAAGACCGTTTGGAGGTCTGGGGTCAAGTATAGTTGATCAATTTAAGGTACAAAGGTACCTAATCATATTGCAATTAAGTATTGATGTGATGATCAACTCAATAGATCAAACCTTGATGAATTTTCACTAGAGTCCAAAGGATGGATGGGCAAACGGTCTCAAGACTGTTTGGAACTCATCCAAACGGTATCAAGACCGTTTGGTGTCAACCCCAGACCGGTTGGAGGTCTAGGGTTAAGGTAATTTGATCAATTGAGGGCCCAATTACAGTGGGTTATTGAAATAATCAAATTGATGTTTTCTAAGTATAGATCTTGTTGAGTTTTGGGTTGAAGGACCCAAACGGTCTCAAGACCATTTGGGGGTTCCTCCAAACGATCTCAAGACCCTTTGGACACAACCCAAGACCGTTTGGACACAACCCAAGACCGTTTGGAGGTCTAGGGTTGAGATAATCTAATGGTTTGAAGGTCCAATTGAAATAAGTTGATGAATTGATAATAATGTTGATTTTAGACCAAATTGGAGATCAATCCTAGTCCAACCGACTTGGTTTTTGGTCAAACTTTGGGCAAATGATCTCAAGACCGTTTGGATGTTTTCCAAACGACCTCAAGACCGTTTGGGCCAAGTTTGGGCCCAATTGGAGGTCAATTGATAGGTTCAACCTTGTTTTGATTCACATTGTTGAATATTGATGACCATCCGATTTGAAACCCTAATTGAGATGGATTCAACCCTAATTGGCTTTGAATTGAAGGTCAATTTGGTGTCCAAGTGATTGAGGTTCATCCTAATTAACTCAATTTATAAGTGGTTATCATGGATTTGGTTAATTGAGGGGTTCAACATACATATCCCTGACCAATTGTAACTTTTGAACCACTTTGGAGGTCCAAACGGGTTGAGCCCATTTGGACCAAACGGTCTCAAGACCGTTTGGATCCAAACGGTCTCAAGACGGTTTGGGCTCAAACGATCTCAGGGTCGTTTGGTCCAATCGATCTCAAGTTGATTTGATCAAACAGTTTCAAACCGATTGAGCTCCAAACGGTTTGGAAAGTCAACCTTTCCAAACGGTCAACACATCCAAACGGTCTCAAGACCGTTTGGAGCAAACGGTCTCAATACCGTTTGAGACCAAATGGTCTCAGGACCGTTTGGTGGTTGAAACCGTTTGAAGGTTGAAACTATTTGAAGGTGTACATGGTGGTTTGTACTTAATCAATTGATGGTGTAATTGGTTCAATGGTGATCTAATCTAAACCCTAATGGTAACCTAGGTCATTAAGGGACTAAGTGATTAATGAGTTGACCCATGATGGCGATCATGAGGTAAATTACCAATATACCCTTGAGGGGTTTAAAGGAGTAAAACCTTGTTCTAATCAAACCCTAATCACATGATGATGATGTCCTGGCTTAAGTTAGTCAATGAGGACTTAACCCAACCTGATCTAGGGTGATGTTATCACCATCTACTAGTGAGAGGAGAGAGAAAGTATCCTAAAAGAGAGAAAGTACCCTTTTAAGGTGGAAACTCAAGTAAGATACTTCAAATACACATGAATGTGCATGATTAGGGAATGATCCACCTATGTGAGGTCATGGGAACCCTAATCATGATATCCAATGAATCTTAATCTTCATTAAGAACCTTTATGGTGATGTTTTCTCTTACATGATGATGTAATGAGTATAATTCACCATGGAGTGAGTAGTAAACCCTAAAGTTGGGGTGATGATATGAAAGATGAATAGTAAACCCTAATTGTTGAATTGTTTACTGTTATCAGTTGATTTAACCATGCAGGTTGTTATGAGATGATGATAATATCCAGGTATGAACTATTGTACTATATTCATTGAAATCATGCCTTAAGATTTATGAATAAGTGAATTATCTTGATGCACTGCTGAGTGGCATCTATTGTGATTTATGGGCTGAAAGAGCCATAAATGCCATCAAGGTCATGCTTGACAGATGACTTGTGATGAATTGACTGAGAATTGATGTTCTGAAAGAGTTAGGCTTGCTACATTCTTGTATTCTCATCTTAAAGTTGTTATGCTAATGTTATTGTGTTGAAGAACAATGTATGATGTTAAGAATACTGAATGTACCTAATTAATCAAGTGAAACGTAGAGCCCTGATCATAGATCCATCATTGTCAGAGTCTAAATGATGGTGAAACAAGTTTTCCCTAGGGAACTCCTGGATCACATACTCTTGAGTATGTGGGGTACATGGATGTGTAGAACCTTACATCCTAGTGTAGGTATTTGATGTAGATTATGGTAGTCCGTCATACCTTCACTAAAAGAGAAAAGGGTGAGAGGATTTGATGTAGATTCTTGTAGTCCATCAAACCCCACCACAGTCCAAAAGGTGAGTGGTATTACTATCCTCCCTTAAAAGACACAAATACAGCATCAGTGGTAGGTAAACATGAAATCTCCTGATGATGAAGAGAGTACATAACGCCACTGTAACTCTAAAAATAGCGAAGGACCAGTTTACCCTGGTAAGCTATTACAAAAGACATCCCGCCAGATGTCTAACAATCAATCCTCTAACTGACTGAGGAAGATGAGGTCTTAAGAATCCGACTCTTTTAATGACCTATGTATGATACTGATGTGACTTCTTAGCGATCAGTTGGAGTATGAGTGGTATGCCTCATCTCCACAGGGCATAATAATGTTTGTAAAACATAATCAACCATGTAGTATATCTGCTTAGGTTTAACTACAAGGAAAAAGGTTGGTGTTACATTGTTTACATTAATGATCTGTTCAGATATTTTGTATACATGTCCTTTATATGCTTTGAAGACATGACTGCTTAAGTAGAAGTTGCTTCACTTGTTATTAAACCTGCTGTCGTATGATTTATGTTATAATAAAGCTTCTAGTTGAGAGTTGTAACTCTCGCTGGGACAATTTGTATATTGTCTCACTCCGTAGATTTTAACTCTTTTTAGGTGGTCGTCGAAGGCGAAGGAGACTGCTTAAGGATGAACAACAACGACAACATCAGCACCAAGGGCAGCAGTGAATCTCAGGTGGAGATATTGGCTGCTGAGTTATGTAGTTAGATAGTCCTATGCGTCTCTGTACTCTCAGGTTCTAGGAGTCAGTGGTTTGAGTTGTTGGTGTGACTCCTGAGGATTTTGAATCATGTTGTACATAACTACTCAAGAAGTGGTTTAACAGAGTTGTAAACTGTTTACTTGGTTTATTATAAAAAGGAATTTTATAACTTCCAGATCTTGTCTCAAAAATTTTAATTTTCAATATTTTTCATGTTCCGCAACTAATCGAATGCTTCCGCTAAGTTTAAATCGTGTTTATATCGTGGTTTTGGAGATCGGAGCCCACAATTAAGTGGTATCAGAGCTCTAGGTTCGCCGAGTCTACAGAGACATAGGACTTAGGATGTCGAGTCTGTCTTTAGTGTTTCTTCCTCATCTAATAGAATCTTCTGCTCCTCAGGAGAAGAAGATATATAAGGACGAGGAGTTTGTTGTAGAAAGCAACAATGCTACACCTAGAAGAAATGCAGAGGAGCAAGAAGTAGAGGAACATTTACCTGAGGTTTCCCTAGTTAATACAACCATGATAAGGAATCCTTCCTTAGGAATCACTGTTGGAGAATTTAGGGCAACCATGATGTGCCTAGTGGATCAAACACTAGCAGTACAACCCAGATTACCAGCTCCTAATGATGATGTTTTGGATATCCATAGGATATGTAACCCTCAGAAGTAGGTTGAAGCAGAAGTCATTGATAATGCTTTGAACTCAGAGCAAGCCTATGCTCAGCCTCAGCCTGATGAATCAGTCCACAGTAATGTAGGGATTAGAATACAGTCAGAAACCAGGACCTATTATAACTGTGGGAAGCCTGGACATATCAGATCTAATTGTCTAGAAAGGATATATAGGGGAAGGATTGAGAAAAGGCCTATTCAAATTCAGAAACAAAGGCCTGGAATTCCCAAAAAGAAGAAGTTTCTGATGTCCCCAACACAACCAGGACCTAGTACATCAAGGCAGTGGTTATCCAGAAAGGGTAAGGAACCCTTTAAACCACTACAACTGGAGAGACGCTGCTACAACTGTGGTAAGGTGGGGCATTTGATGAAGGACTGTCGAATTAAGCCTGTCAATGTGACACATCCTCCAAGACAAGGGCAACAAGGATCACAGAGAAGGCAATTTCAAGGAACATCTCGAGGACGTGGACAAGCGTCCCAAGCTGGATCATCTGCACCAAATCAACCACAGGTTACAACAAGTTTCTATGCTATGAACCCACCTGATGCAGTGGTCGATCCACGGGTTGTGACAGGTCAGATGAACTTTTATATTCTGATATGTCTAATTCCTGTGTAGTATCTGTTCTGGTTGACCCGGGTGTTATGCACTCTTTTATCATTCGAAAAGTGATCTGTAACTGCAATATGACATTCAGTCATAGAGCAAGAAGTTGTTGTTGGAGACTCCGTTGAGTGAGTCTGCTGTTATGCAAGAGATATGATCTCACTGCATCCTTTTCTTTTCTAATCATTGCATTCGAGTGGATCCAATACCTTGATATGCAAGGATTTGATAAAATCCTCGAGCCATGATTGATTAGACAAGATAAATGGTATTTCTTATAAATCTCTTTATGATCTTATAGAACAAGTTGAAATAGTAGTTGATTGAACTATTCTTTGATTGGTCTCATAAAATCTTTCTATGATGCATTAGATATAATCGTTTTATAATACATGTTTACTTCTATAAGAAGAAAATGTATTTAAGAATTGATCTGACTGTAGGATTCAATAAAAGTTAATAAGTATGTATGAAAGGATGGAAAAAGAGAAGGAACATAGTAATATACAAGAACATATTTTCTTACCTCAAGTAATCATATACCCTGGCCAGGTATACAATTACTGATGATGAAGTAAATATGGAAACTTTGAAGTTGTTATCTTTTGATTACTCTGATCATGTAGTCAATCTAAAACAACCTAAAGGGCATCATAAGATAAGAAAAATGAGAATATAGAAGGTCAACCATGATTAGTAATGGTTGAGAGAATTTATGTAAAGAGCAAAGTTCCATGATAAAAGGAAGAAAGAGATATAAAGTTTTGATAACACAAGTAGTTAATACCAAATTAAGAATGTTAAGAACATCCCTTGTTAGGGGTTTATGTTCTTAAATAAATATGGAATTTTAAGAACATCCCTTTTTAGGGGTTTATGTTCTTAAAATAAACATATTTTCTCTAGAATGTCTGATAAGATAGTTAATGCATATAATAAAGGAAGTTAATATGCTGATTATCAGATGAGATGATAAGACTCAGGGCGAGAGGGCCTTATATGGTCTTGAATAAATATCAGGGCTTGAATTTGATCCTAAAGAATGTTGATCAAAATTCTATAACATCTCCCTAAAAAAATGGTATGTTACCTAGGAATGTAACCATGTGTATGCTGAAACAATATCTGCTTTCCCCTTTTCTTCCCGAGATTTCGGGGACGAAATCCTTGTTAGGGGTTTATGATTTGTAACATCCCTGACCTGGGTTATAAGCTAACCCTAGGTGTTTTGCCTAAACATGGAATTAAAAGTTTGTAATTATCCTTTGGCATGTAATTAAAGATGTTATGGAACATAAGTTTCCCTTTCTGTTCCTTATAAACCAATGTTGAAGTATTGGTTGTAATACAGGGACCTATGTGCAATTTGCCCAATCAGAGGGGTTAAACTGCAATTTTCACATGTTTATATGTTCCTTTAAATGTTGAGACAACATAAGAATGAATATGATGAGATTTAAGGGATTTCCCAAGCTTGAGCACCAAGGTGCAGCTGTGCAAGCAACCCCTGTACTTGAAAACCCTAAATTGGTGTAAAATGCAATTTACCCAATTTGAGGGATGTAACTTGTAAAATACATCATCTAAAACATCTTTTATGGCTCTTGTCATCATTTAGAAGAGAAATGATGAAAGGATTGCTTCATGTGAATAATCATATAGTAAAGAACACCTTGTGATTGAAATGTCAAGGTGTAAGTACTATAGCCCTTTTATGTGTGTGCTTTAGTAATAGGTTGGTCCTCTTTGCCTTCATTTCTTAATCTTAGAAGTATATTTTCCTTAGAAATAAGAAGAAGGGACGAGAAAAGAAGAGATGAAGGACTTAGTTGAAAATAAGGAGAACTTGTGTGTTTATGTTGAAAAAATGCACCTAGGTATATATAACCCTTTTTCCCTCTTTGAAAGGAAACACTTCTCACATTTCCTTCACTTCTTCCCTGGACCAAACCAACTAAGGAGAGCTTGGAGCTCAGGAGGACGACCAAGGGAGAACAAGGTAGGTTTTGGATCATCTCTTTTGCCTAAACTCATGGATGAAACTCGAATTCAAGGTCAAATTCCTGGCTAGCTAACTTAATTCTATAAATTCTAGCCATCTCTTCTCAACCTTCCTTGGGGGAAACACCTTGGCCGACCTGTGGAGCTTCTTGGACGCCATTAAAGGATTGGATCTCGAAATCTTGGAGCTCAAGGATCAAGCTTTAGGCGGGTTTTATAACTCTAAACTTTATGCTTTGATTATACATCCTTTTCTATGCATATAGTTGTTAGTTCTTCTTCTTCCCTATCTTTCCTTGCATCCTTGCAAGCAAAATCGTGAAGAACTGCTACTGTTCTCAAGGTAGAAGATAAGGGCGTTATTTATTATGCTTATCCACGGATTTTCACTTTATCAAACGACCTCAACCAATTGCTCCAAATGGTTTCAAACCGTTTGGTGGGCAAACGGTTTCAGGGTCGTTTGAGGGCAAACGGTCTTCAAGACCATTTGGTCCTGTTGATCAAGCGAAGACCGTATGGGAATCTTGTTCATAATTATGTGGTTTAATCACCCACAAAATTTGAGAGGTTAACTCCAAAGGAATCGTGAGATATGAGCAAATCAATTAGCAAAACCAATTGAATTAAATTCTGATTTTCAATCTGTTTAGTTTTCCCTTTTTGGGCGGTCTCAAAACCGTTTAAGATGGTTGACCAAACATTGACCGTTAGGGTTACTGCTCATAATGATGTTAATTAACGACTCACCAAATTTGAGGGATTAATTCCAAACGAGTCATGAGTTGAAGGATGATTAATAGGGCAAACCCTAATTGAAATTAGTGCTGAATCTCCAATGAGTTAAATTGAGATTTTGGGTTGATTAGCCCAAACGGTTTCAAGACCGTTTGGGAATCACCCAAACGGTCTCAAGACCGTTTGGGGGTCACCCCAAGACCGTTTGGAGGTCTGGGGTCAAGTATAGTTGATCAATTTAAGGTCCAAAGGTACCAAATCATATTGCAATTAAGTATTGATGTGATGATCAACTCAATAGATCAAACCTTGATGAATTTTCACTAGAGTCCAAAGGATGGATGGGAAAACGGTCTCAAGACCGTTTGGAACTCATCCAAACGGTCTCAAGACCGTTTGGTGTCAACCCAAGACCGTTTGGAGGTCTAGGGTTAAGGTAATTTGATCAATTGAGGGCCCAATTACAGTGGGTTATTGAAATAATCAAATTGCTGTTTTCTAAGTATAGATCTTGTTGAGTTTTTGGTTGAAGGACCCAAAGGGTCTCAAGACCATTTTGGGGGTTCCTACAAATGGTCTCAAGACCGTTTGGACACAACCCAAGACCGTTTGGAGGTCTAGGGTTGAGATAATCTAATGGTTTGAAGGTCCAATTGCAATAAGTTGATGAATTGATAATAATGCTGATTTTAGACCTAATTGGAGATCAATCCTAGTCCAACCGACTTGGTTTTTGGTAAAACTTTGGGAAAACGGTCTCAAGACCGTTTGGATGATGTCCAAACGACCTCAAGACCGTTTGGGCCAAGTTTGGGCCCAATTGGAGGTCAATTGATAGGTTCAACCTTGTTTTGATTCACATTGTTGAATATTGATGACCATCCGATTTGAAACCCTAATTGAGATGGATTCAACCCTAATTGGCTTTCAATTGAAGGTCAATTTGGTGTCCAAGTGATTGAGGTTCATCCTAATTAACTCAATTTATAAGTGGTTATCATGGATTTGGTTAGTTGAGGGGTTCAACATACATGCCCATGACCAATTGTAACTTTTGAACCACTTTGGAGGTCCAAACGGGTTGAGCCCATTTGGACCAAACGGTCTCAAGACCGTTTGGATCCAAACGGTCTCAAGACCATTTGAGGCCAAATGGTCTCAAGACCGTTTGGGCTCAAACGATCTCAGGGTCGTTTGGTCCAATCGATCTCAAGTTGATTTGATCAAACGGTTTCAAACCGATTGAGCTCCAAACGGTTTGGAAAGTCAACCTTTCCAAACGGTCAACACATCCAAATGGTCTCAAGACCGTTTGGAGCAAACGGTCTCAATACCGTTTGAGACCAAATGGTCTCAGGACCGTTTGGTGGTTGAAACCGTTTGAAGGTTGAAACCGTTTGAAGGTGTACATGGTGGTTTGTACTTAATCAATTGATGGTGTAATTGGTTCAATGGTGATCTAATCTAAACCCTAATGGTAACCTAGGTCATTAAGGGACTAAGTGATTAATGAGTTGACCCATGATGGTGATCATGAGGTAAATTACCAATATACCCTTGAGGGGTTTAAAGGAGTAAAACCTTGTTCTAATCAAACCCTAATCACATGATGATGATGTCTTGGCTTAAGTTAGTCAATGAGGACTTAACCCAACCTGATCTAGGGTGGTGTTATCACCATCTACTAGTGAGAGGAGAGAGAAAGTATCCTAAGAGAGAGAAAGTACCCTTTTAAGGTGGAAACTCAAGTAAGATACTTCAAATACACATGAATGTGCATGATTAGGGAATGATCCACCTATGTGAGGTCATGGGAACCCTAATCATGATATCCAATGAATCTTAATCTTCATTAAGAACCTTTATGGTGATGTTTTCTCTTACATGATGATGTAATGAGTATAATTCACCATGGAGTGAGTAGTAAACCCTAAAGTTGGGGTGATGATATGAAAGATGAATAGTAAACCCTAATTGTTGAATTGTTTACTGTTATCAGTTGATTTAACCATGCAGGTTGTTATGAGATGATGATCATATCCAGGTATGAATTACTATACTATATTCATTGAAAGCATGCATTAAGCTTTATGAATAAGTGAATTATCTTGATGCACTGCTAAGTGGCATCTATTGTGATTTATGGGCTGAAAGAGCCATAAATGCCATCAAGGTCATGCTTGACAGATGACTTGTGATGAATTGATTGAGAATTGATGTTCTGAAAGAGTTAGGCTTGCTACATTCTTGTATTCTCATCTTAAAGTTGTTATGCTAATGTTATTGTGTTGAAGAACAATGTATAATGTTAAGAATACTGAATGTACCTAATTAATCAAGTGAAACGTAGAGCCCTGATCATAGATCCATCATTGTCAGAGTCTAAATGATGGTGAAACAGGTTTTCCCCAGGGAACTCCTGGATCACATACTCTTGAGTATGTGGGGTACATGGATGTGTAGAACCTTACATCCTAGTGTAGGTATTTGATGTAGATTCTGGTAGTCCGTCATACCTTCACTAAAAGAGAAAAGGGTGAGAGGATTTGATGTAGATTCTTGTAGTCCATCAAACCCCACCACAGTCCAAAAGGTGAGTGGTATTACTATCCTCCCTTAAAAGACACAAATACCGCATCAGTGGTAGGTAAACAAGAAATCTCCTGATGATGAAGAGAGTACAGAACGCCACTGTAACTCTAAAAATAGCGAAGGACCAGTTTACCCTGGTAAGCTATTACGAAAGACATCCCGCCAGATGTCTAACAATCAATCCTCTAACTGACTGAGGAAGATGAGGTCTGAAGAATCCGACTCTTTTAATGACCTATGTATGATACTGATGTGACTTCTTAGTGATCAATTGGAGTATGAGTGGTATGCCTCATCTCCACAGGGCATAATAATGTTTGTAAAACATAATCAACCGCGTAGTATATCTGCTTAGGTTTAACTACGAGGAAAAAGGTTGGTGTTACATTGTTTACATTAATGATCTGTTCAGATATTTTGTATACATGTCCTTTATATGCTTTGAAGACATGACTGCTTAAGTAGAAGTTGCTTCACTTGTTATTAAACCTAATGTTGTATGATTTATGTTATAATAAAGCTTCTAGTTGAGAGTTATAACTCTCGCTGGGACAATTTGTATATTGTCTCACTCCGTAGATTTAAACTCTTTTTAGGTGGTCGTCGAAGGCGAAGGAGACCGCTTAAGGATGAGCAACAACGACAACATCAGCACCAAGGGCAGCAGTGAATCTCAGGTGGAGATACTGGCTGCTGAGTTATGAAGTTAGATAGTCCTATGCGTCTCTGTACTCTCAGGTTTTAGGAGTCAGTGGTTTGAGTTGTTGGTGTGGCTCCTAAGGATTTTGAATCCTGTTGTACATAACTACTCAAGAAGTGGTTTAACAGAGATGTAAACTGTTTACTTGGTTTCTTATAAAAAGGAATTTTATAACTTCCAGATCTTGTCTCAAAAATTTTAATTTTCAGTATTTTTCATGTTCCACAACTAATCGAATGCTTCCGCTATGTTTAAATCGTGTTTATATCGTGGTTTTGGAGATCGGAGCCCACACTAAGCTTCTAAAGCCTTTCATGTCATTATATTCTTGTATTTCATAACTGAATGTAGTTTTCAACATTAGATCTTTTTAATTCTTTACTAAATCATAACATATTTCAAATAGCTCTCAATGATATCAAGCAATCTCTTTATGCCATAGTCAAACATAGAATGCAAAGATAAACCACCACGCTTTTGCTGCGCAACTTTGATACTCTGATACAACTATCTCAACTTATGCGGCTCAGAAAGTTCTATTGTTCTGTATCACCTTTAAGTGACAAAAACAAGTTCACCATGCTATATTAAACTTTAATAAAGTGCTATTCAAATAGCAAAATAGTCTTGAATTAAAAGACTAGATTCAACAATCAATTGCACAATACTACTCTTGGCATCCCCATTGGGTCATGGATGCATTAGGTGAAGCATTACCACCTCATTCCATACTATCCTGTTTTGATCTTGGGACATGTGGGTTATGGGCCCACACACAATTCAAAGTGTAACCATCATATTATATCATTTTAGGGTTTCAACAATAGTAATAAGGTAATCCACAATTGTATCAGTCATTCAAGCATTAATCATACTCAATTACCATTACTCAGTTATATTAGAGCTAGGTATAACAAGCTACTCCTCATTAGGGTTACTTGTCCAGACAATCTGATTATCATCCCTTTCTATTAATGCGAGTGAATAAGTATGACTACCTTGTTCAGGGTATCTCTCCATGTGTTCTGACATCATCCAAACTGTATCACCATATCACAAATACACAATACTAGGATGCATATTGGGTATGAATTACTACAACTATCATACACCTTTAATTAACATATAGCTTGCATAAATACACTGAAATCATATGTACAACCAACTTTCATACCTTAATATGCCTTCAACAAATCATACATGTAAAAACAAATTCACATATTACACAAAGCTAGTGTTTTCCAATATCTCTCTGATCATTCATTACTTCTTTACTTTTTGCTACCTATCCTTTTCATATGATTATATACAATAAACATCATTAACATTGAAGCATTTAAGATAGGAATAGATTATTCATCATTCTTGCTATCACACAAGAATTTATTTCTTATCGCACTTCATCATATTGTATGTCACTATTACATTCACTAGATGACCCCACCAAGGTAGTTATGCATCATATATGATTCATTTTCTTATCATTTCATTCCCACCTTGTTATTGTTAAGGAATATATGAGAGAGAAGATGATTTTGAGACTTAGAATACTTGTATTCAAACATTCCCTTAATACATTCTCGTATGTAGATTTACTTAGTTATCAACAGAGATATTTGATTAATTAGCACTTGCTTGAATATCACAACCTCTTTATTTTATAACTTCTCCATCATATTTCAAACCCGTTCTTACGTTTCATAGTCCTCTTACCATATACTACTCTTTAACCCGTCATCTTTAATTCTAATTTTTTTTCTTCTTATGACCATGTTGCTTATTCATATGTATGGTCATGTATACCATGTTGCACATATTTCCTCCTTTATCTTTATACTATTGTGAAGTTAACGTTCTAAATTAATAGTCCTTCTATTAGTTTTTCCTCATGTTGAATACATTACATATTCTTCATTTTTAAATCAAGTGGATCATGCATGGGTCAAACATAGTTTCTCTTTCTATCAAGTTTTTCTCTCCTAAATATAGTCTACCTTTGTACGACTTATTCATTCGTTAAACTACACCTATGTTCTTTGCTTAGAAACTAGTTTGTTGTTCTAGTCTTATGAATTACATGTTCATACGATTCTCTTTACTTTTACTCTTTTAAAGACTCTTTACTTCTATGGACCTATTGAATGCTCAACCCTATTCTCTACTTAGCCTTTGCTTTAGAGTTCATAAAAAGCATTATACTCTATTATATGATTCATTCTTCATGATTGATTCTTTCTATCTTGAACCATACATACATTTCACATATCTTTTCTATATTTCATATGTATAGTTCATATAATACTAATCAATAAACTGATTATGAACTTAATATCATGTTACTTTATTCCCAATTAAGGGTTTCACATTTGAGACCCCAAAGTTGAACCTCAGATATCAGTTTCAACTAATTCTTAGTTGTTCTAATCTTGCCAATATGTTTCAACATCTTACTGTATGTACATTCTTACTCTAATGTGGGTCTAATTATTCCAATTCTATTCTTATTATACTATTGATAGGATTCATTAGATCCTAGTAACGCATCCTACCAACTGGACCAGGCCAAACCTGAAGTCCTGAAGCCAAGAACTACAAAGGATTACTCAACTCCTATTCATCTCAAAAGTGTGGAAGAAAACTTATCCACTAACAAAAGCTCATTCAAAGGTCAATTCTAGTCTACTTGTTACAAAGAATGAATTCAATAAATGCTACAACTGCATAGTGTGCAACAAATCTTAAAGACCCATATATATTTCAAAGTACTGAATATTTCAATTCAAACATATAAGAGCATTTCTATTCATTTCCAACATAAAAAAACATTATGAAATGTAATTTCTATCTCTTTTTATTTTTATGCTCCTAATTCTTGTTACTTTTCTCATTTTCTAACCCTAACATTTCTAGGGTTCCTTTCTAGCCCATTCTTCCACTGTATACCTAGCCAGGGTATACATGAAAGAATAGACAAAGTAGCTTGTACTTGTTGATCCAAGTACTCAGATATCGGGCCAGGATATCCAAATACTCAAATCCCCAAAGCTAACATCAAAACATCTCCTATCTGCCACACTTAGGACTCTACTTACTAACTTAATGGTCCTTGACAACTCACCCTAAGCTCTAATACCAAGCTGTTACACCCCGATCTCACAATCTCCTCAAATCATGAGATTAGGGCATAAGATAGGATTTGTATGTAACACAAAGAACACCCTTAACTTTTTTTTTAAACTCTTGTTTCCCCGCATTGAACCACATAACATCTTAACAAAGAAATCTGAACATTTCTTTTACTAATCAGACTTTAATAGCAAAGATAAATGTATAACATTCATGATGTCTCTCACACCTTATGCACATAAAACTTGCTAATTAGCATACAATTTCAAAAGAAGAATAATATTACACATCGTAATTACAACTCTCTGTCATATCTCTTACTGAGGACCTAGAGTGACAAGGACCAACTGACTCAACTAATCTTATACTTGACTCTTGTAGCAAATCTACACTGATGCTCTGACCATCTTCAAGTCCATGTGGTTAACCCTAAAATGTTTGAGTAGAGGGGTGAGCCTACTCGCTCAGTGAATGAGTACTTCAAGGAAACAGTATAAGGCACTAATGTGATTACAGATATAACTTTGAGTAAACGATATGAAATTTAACTACAATAAATACTACACTGAGCAGTTCTAAAACAATATAATTGAAATAACAAAGAATGCAAATATTTCATCCAAAGAATAACTACTAGAAGACTATACTCTAGTCTTCCTTAACTCTTTCATTCGTAAGGAACTCTGTGAACCTATATGATCATATTTTAGCTTATGCCCTGATCTATGCAGTGTACTCTGCATAGAGACTCGCAGTGCACTACGGCCACACCGTACAAGACTTAGCAACACACCCGGGAAATGCTAAGTCTGACTGCCAGCCCTGTTCTGCTACAGGACCATAGGCTCTCTAGCCTCATTGCACTAACTCCGAGTGCTCTAGATTCCTCCTCTAACCTGAGCACACAGGTGGAGAGTCTCACTGGGTTACCACCATGACTCCGCATGGATTATTGTTGAATAACCCCTATTTTCTCCAGTGCCACCGTGACTCCGCACGGATTATTGTTGAACACTGCCTCTCTGTCCTCGTGCCACCGTGACTCCGCAAAGATTATTGTTGAACATGAGTTTCACCCCTAAGGCACAGACCTCCCAAAGGGGTTCTACGGTGTTCAGGGCACCTAAGTCTATCATTAACATTATAGGTATATTTTAAACAGAAATCATAACTCATTTAACATTTCTCACAAGGCTCACATGGCCTGTCACATCATATCATAAGAAACATCATAACTCATGTGTTCAACATATATCATGTCTCAGTAGCATCCCTTTCTAGGGCATGCCATATCTCATCACCTGCAATTTATGAGGTATGTATTGAAATGTAAGAAGTCATGCAGTATATAGATATCAACTCAGAGAGAACAAGCATATAAAGTTAAATGCACTAGAAACATACAATTCAACAGTTAAGAATCACCACATCTCATATCGAGACCTTTCATATCACCATAACATGATTCATTGAACACCCTATCCTTAGGGTTTCCTTTCCTTATTCACTTATCACATGGCAACACCCTGCTCTTAGGGTCTCATTTGCCTCATTCACTTATCACATGGCTCTCATAAGGATTTCATAGGATATAAGCATTTACTAAAATAAAGATTGTTTTCAACAAATCATATACAATCAATATAGATATGAAACCATGGAAATTTAACTAAATTTAGGTTTTCCATACCATTCACTGAGATACCATGTGTCAAGAATAAAATTCAATTAAGATAACCCATGAAATACATCCTAACCACTTATAGGATTACTAGTCCTCTTCATTTAACTTTGATCTTTTAGTATTCATTTAGGGTTTGCTTCAACACGGTCGTGGTGTCACCCCACGGCCGTGGCACAGCTCGATTGAGCTTTGACTTAGTGAAATCAAAAGTCATAGACTTAATGACCAATCCCAAAGGTTTTAGATATTGAAATATGATAGTCTTAAGCTTGATTGAGAGCATATAGACCTAGGTTTGGTTTAAGTCTAGATATCTCTTCAATTGGATTAAAACTCTAGTGAGATCTCAATTAGGTTAAACCCTAATTACATCATATGGTATAAATCTGAAAACCATTCTTACTAGGATGTGTTGTATACATTTTTGATGTGAATCTACCATCAAAGAGTCATTCAAACAGAGAAGGAATTCATATCATATCAATTTGCAACAACTTAAATCAAACGGACATTTCAGGGTTTAGAATCATATACTAAGCAATTAGGGATTTAGATGCTATAATCAAATTTCGTGCATTACACTGTTTGAAGGAAGTACCCACTCACCCTAAGGTGTGAAAACACCTCAAAACTGCAACTCAACTCAGGGAATCTCGAACTCATATCAAATCCCTAGCAAATCTCCCAATTCTTCTTCCATTCAACTCGGAAACCTTGAAAATGAGGGATTATGAAGAAAGGGTGAGAAAAGAGGGGATTTTGACATCATCTTGGATCAAATCAGAGCATGGACGGAATCTTGACATGAGAGAGAAGATTCACCATAAAAGTCTATGCAAGGAATCCGAACTTACTTGATTTCACCATTCCTGGAACCGCAAAACCCTAATTCAGCAATTCCACCACTTTCTCCTCTCAAACCCTAACTCTCCCTCTCTCTAGGAACTCATTTCTCTGGAATGAATGACGAAGAATGAGAGCTATGTGTTTGTTTGGTCGATCATATAAGTCAATTTGAGCTGCTTGGGTCAATTGCATATTGACCCAACCCTCAACTTTAATTATATTAGCTGAATATTCAGTTTTACAATAGTTTCTGTAATTCGCCTACTGAATAGCTAACAGAAGCTCCAAAAATTCTGAAAATTTGATATGTTTTGAATAATGGAGTTTCAGATCTTCAATAAAAATTTGAGATCATTTCAAGTTACCAATAAATAACTAAAAATCAAATAGTGTACTGCTATATTGCAGTCTGCAGTAGATTTAGTCGAGTTTGTCCTGCACATAACTCGACCGACACCCTCACTGTAGAGATCAAACGTCATCCAAAAATTATGCCAATTTCACAGAGTGTCTAAAATTGTATTTTTCAAATACTTTTAAAATTTGAGATCAATTGGATATACCGATTAATAGATAAAATTCAATTACCACACTGCTATATCAATCTGAAAATGTGATCAGTTGAGTTTTTGAGTTTGAAACTGGATCGATACAATGGTCAGAACATTCTTCAAAAATTTTGATATTTTTCAGTAGTGTTCCTATTTGAGGTATCCAAATCATATCCAAATTTGAGCTAAATCAGAGTTACACATAAAATACTACAAATCATTTAGTGAGACATTCTACTTGTCAAATTCTGTATTCATGTATCATCAAAACCCTATTTTGAGCCGATTAGGGTTTATGTTTCTCAAACCCTAATTTTCAAGACAAAAGAACATTTATAATTCTTATCATTGTTAAAACATCCTAATTGTGTTATCTTCATTAATTAGATTTCAAGAATGATTATTCCAATTAATCTTTACAATTGTCTAGGTAAACCCTAGTTTACCAATTAAGCTCAGATGGGGTCGTAATAGAGCAGCTCCACAACAGGACCCACGCGGGCATTGAAAACAAGCCGTATATATATATATATATATATATATATATATATATATATATATATATATATATATATATATATATGTGTGTGTGTGTGTGTATATATATTTATATATCTATATATATATATGTATGTATATATGTATGTATATATGTATGTATGTATATATATATATATATGTATATACATATATATATATACATATATATATGTATATATATGCATATGTATATGTATATATATATACATATGTATATACATATGTATATATATACATATATATATGTATATATATGTATGTATGTATGTATATATATATTATTGATAATTTCTTGGGGTAGCCCTTGGAATTCTCAAGGATCAGATGTCAAATATATTAGATTTGCTGATCCAATTCTGAAACAGTCTCTAATCATCCTCGGATCTGCTCCTTTGTCAAAATTGATTTTGGGGTGAATTCCCATATGATCCGGAACACAAGTCTATGTCGTCTTGAGATTGTAAACAATCACTAATGGAGATCTTTATTCATTTTCTCATTTTGTTAAGAAATCTGTGAGGTTCAATTGTAGGTCATAATCCTACTCAATCTACGATACTCTAAATTTAGATATTCTTTCAGGCATCAATTTTGTATTATCTGTTGTATTACGGGGTTCTTTCTCCAAAAAGATTGTATTTTCAGCTGTTAAGCGGGAGCTGATCTCTGAAGAGTTTGTAGTTTGAAAACTACTTCTTGCCATTTGGCTAGTATCTTTCTCCAAAGAGATAACATTTTCAGATGTAAAGCTGATCTTTGTAGTTTTAAAACTACTTTCTCTTGTCATTAGGCTTGTACTTTTAGTAGTTTTTTGGCTACTAATCGAATCAGAGATTTGGAGAGATATGTCGATAGGTCTTTTACCTATCGCTTTATCCATTCCTACTATTTCTGATTCTTTCAACTAGATCTCTCTTCTAAAATAATTCAAATTTGTAGTAATTCCTGCAACAACTTGTTTGCTTTCTTCAATGTTATCAATAATTTTATCTTGTTTTTGGATCATTTCAATTAATTCTACATAATTGTCCTGTAACAAGTTGCAATTACAATATAATCATGCTTCTAATTCTACAAGTTTCTTTTCTACTTTCTCCATTGTATTCTCTTGATAAAAAATATTCAACATAGTTAGTTTCTCCTTTAATAGCTTCTATGTCAAAAATATATTCTGCAAAAAATGTCTGCCATCTGCTTAATCATTTGTATTCTGGTGTAGATGGTAAATTATTTTTAATGAAAGCTTTTACCTGGGTATTATCTACTCGTGTTAAGAATTTTTTGGGTAATAGAAAATAGGATACATTTTTAATTCACTTTTTTAGTGCTAATAATTCTTTATCATTTGAGTGATACCTTTTTTTATGGATTCGTAAATGTTCCAGAGGTATATCGGCATACTTTTTCTTTTTGTTCATCATTTTTCTTTAAGTCTGCTCCCCAAAATTCTTTAGAGACGTCCGTTTCTATTATTAAGTCATCTTCTTATAAAGGGAGGTCTAATCTTGGTAGATTTTTACATTTTTCTTTTATAGTTTTTGTAGGGCATTTCTTAATTTTTCCAGGTTTTTGATAAATTGTTCTGCATAATTTAGGCATCTTAAAAATCTTTGAAGTTGTTTTTTGTCCTCTAATTTATCTGGGAACATGGTTATTTTTTCTACAATATGCTATTGTAATTCTATTCGGCTTGAATCTAGTTTTAGCACTAAAAATTCTATTTTAGGTTTACAGATTTCTATTTTCTTTTTGGATAGTACAATCCCTACTTTTTGGCAAAGAAGGGAAAACATTTGCAGATGTTTTTAATGTTCTTCTTCACTTTTAATAGCTATAAGAATATCATCTATGTATACTAGGTAAAAGGAGTTATAAGGTTCAAATATCTTATCCATTCTTCTGTGGTATATTTGCGGAGAATTTTCTAATCCAAATGGCATTACTCTCCATTCATAATGTCCATGTGGGGTACTAAATGTTGTTAAAGGTATACCTTTTTTATCTAATCTTATTTGATAAAATCCCGATTTACAATCAAATTTTGAGTAAATGATTTTCCCTCTTGTCATATTTATTAGAGTTTCTTTATGTGGATGAAAATATCCATTGAACTTAGTGTGTTGATTTGGTTGTTTATAATTTACTACCATTCTTGCTTTACCTCTCTTAAGTTTTACATGGTTTCTAACCATAAATGTTGGGCTTGAATGAGGGATTTTTTATTTTTGTATGAATTGCAATGTTTGTAATTCCTGTAATTGGGTTCTAAATTCTTTAATATCAACAAGGTTATATTTCATAGGTTTTACTTTAATTATTTTAGTGTCATTAATTAATTCTATTATAGCCCATTCTTGACTAATATTCCAAGGGCTAATGGATCGTCACTATAGTTCTTTTCAAATAATACTTCAATATCTTGCATGTTGATTTGTGCAATGACTCGTCCTTTTATCGGTTGTCATTTATTTATATTTTAATCACCACATTTGCTGTGAAAATTAAATTTATCTCTTTTATAGGATATTTGAACTCTATTTACTGTAATCCAATGGTTGCAAGATGTTAATAATTTAATATAATGTTGGTGTTGTATATATAATTTAAATTTTTGTGTGAAGTTATTTCCCAATAATATGTCTTGTTGTGCATATTTAGGGGTATAAAATGGTGGACATGTAACTATATATTTTCCTAAAATACTTTTAGGTTTTCTAACTCCATGAGTTAACGCACGTCGTTTTCCTACAAAATCCATACCATATAATGTAGGTAATGTTGTAATGTATTTTTCAGGGAAGAATTGTCTTCGTGCAATGCAAGTTCCTGCACCAGTATCTAGGAATACATGAAAGTATTCTATTTTATATTCTTCATATATAATTCCTACTATGATATAGACACTATATATACTAGTTATCCTCTTTTTTCAAAAAATACTCTTGATTATTGTGTGTAAAATATAATCCCTCACTTTGTAAGGAAAATGGCTCCATTTGTTGTATTGCACTCATTCCTAATATATTTTCTATATCATCGTTATGACTATCTGATTGTACATAGAGTGTTATGTACATTTTTATATTTTGTATTTTGATTGGAATTATAGCTTGGTATGTTACTTGATATTCCTATCCATCAAAATTTGTATATGCATAGGGTGATCCTATGGGTATTTTTTCTATATAAGGTATCATTCCTTGTTGGATAAATGAAGCTCAAGCTCCTGAGTTCTCTGTCAAGTATTAGAAAAATTAATCAACAAAAATCGAAACTAGTTACACAAAGCTTCAGACAATATAATTATTCTCTCTACTACAAGAAGAACTAATATATCAACAAAAATTAATCTAGAAAGGTTACTAAAAAAGATAGAAATCAGACATATAAAGTCAAGTTGTAGATGTCAACAAATGTTTTCCCAGCTCATAAAGCACGACGAAAGGATATGTCTTGTGTGCCAAGATAAAATGGACAAAGACAGCAATAGCAGCACCAGCCGCTGAAGATGATAAAAACGTCAGCAATGACGAACAAATCAGAATATGTCAGCCATGGTGATGGAAAGACTCACGAGATAAGAGAAGTCTCCATCGGACAGATGTGTGGTGAAGGAAGATATCAAAAAGCAAATCAGCTTCCATCGGACAAGTGTGTGATAGACATTTAAAGAAAAAAGAATGTAAGCATCAATGTAACCGAGAGAGTGTCTATATAAACTCTCAAGGTGCAGCAAAGAGACTCACTCGAAGTAGAGGAGAGTCCCAATAGATATGTGTATGTTTTAAGTCTTTCTATTCAATAAAAGAACTTTATTCTTATTCCATTCCAGATCTCATTCTAGTTCTTGATATGAGTCTTGTATTCTAATCCCATATCGCAAGAAACCAACTTTAGCTAGAAGATAATAATCCTTAAACTACCATAGAGAAGGAAGACTTGTGTGTAACCTGTTACACCCTTATTGCATATTATCTTCACCGGTCAAGAGTTATCTCTCCCTTATTCTATCTCGGAGGCCATCGTCCAAAAAGTCCCATCAAGCAAAAGAGTGTGCAAGGACGTAGGGACATGAAGGCTATAGGATGATAAGGAGTTAGAGATATGGAATGTCTAGATCTAAGTTTTACTTCTCTTAAAAATCGTTAAGAGAAGATCGATTGACATTGAAGATAGAAGGAAGCGAGGTGGGCAACACATGTATACAAACTATATTTCTCTCTATGGTACTCAGAGTATTGTTATCTTTCTACTATATGCTAGTATCTTATGCGATGAATTTGATTATGCGAAGAATTTTTATGCATCTAAAAGTTGAATTAATAACAAATATGCTAAAAAACTAGTTTAAAATAACTAATATTCATAGATAGAATGACAAAGTCGAGAAAGCATACAACACCCATAAGGGCAGTTCGAGTATCTTTTCGAAGCATGATAACATAATCAAAAATTTCTGCCAAAGTAAAGTGGTATCAGAGCCTCGTAACAATCTGAATAGATCTGGAAATGAGGATAATAAAATATATGAAGCTTTAGATCTGGAATTTGAAGTAAATAGTGAATAATATGTATAGAAAATTAGAGGTACATGTTCACAAAAACAATTCAAAAAATTTCAAAAAATTCAGGAAATGATTGTAGAATTATAGAAAACTATGGAATACTTATATGAAAACAAAATAACGAATTTATACCAAGAATAAATTTATTCCAAACAAGTGAAAATGAGATAAGCCTATATCCTCTTCAGATAGAAGAAACAAATGATTTTAAAATCAAACAATTAGAAAATAAATATTTTGAAGCTGACGCAGAAGAATTAGATAATCTATGCCAAGAAATAGTTAGATTAACGGAAAAAGAAAGAACCATAAACCTAAAATTGATAGAAGGAGAACCTTTAAGAAGTGATGTAGTGATGCCTACAACTATCCCTAGTGGACAAGGCAGTAGAAATGAAACACTAGAGCAATCAGGAACTAGATATTGGTCAGATCCTACGTTTAGAAGAAAACCTACTGACAGAAATCAGTATGAAGGAATAAACTGGGCATCAGATAGAAGACCAAACAATATTGCCTTAGAAACTCCAATAGACTGTCAATATTTCTAACACAATTTAGATTTAAATAAATTCCATTTGCACTAATATATTCTTGATTCATATAGTCTATAGGAGTTTCTAAGCACACGGGGAGAGGTTATTATAAATCATGAGTTGGAGCGGTTAGGGACTGGCCCGTCCAGATATAGTTAATGCACTCCGATCGTGGTGTTGGAGGGAGGGTCCGAGCATAGTTTTTCTGATGGAAACTATGATATCTAGTACAAACCTGGAAGTAGTGATGAGAAAGTGTGGCTTTACACAAGGGATTTTCTTAGCTTGTGTCAGCAGAGTAGGAGGAGTAGGTTTATGATGGAAGGATGTCGGTATATATGTAATATATTATTCATAGAATCATTGCCGCTGTGACATCCTAGATGGGAACGCAGGGGTGGCATGGAGAGCCATTGGCATTTATGGATGGGCAGCATAACAACAAAAGTTTAAAACATGGGAATTAATGAGGGACCTCATGACTAATGCTGACACGCCCACTCTTTTCTTTGGTGACTTTAATGAAATCTTGTCTAACACTGAGAAAGACAGAGGCCCACCAAAGCCACTCAGGTACATTCAAGAGTTCAGAAGTGTGGTTGATGACTATGATCTTACAGACTTGCGGTACAGTTGTAGCATCTTGACATGGCAGAGAGGTCTTACGCTGAAAACACTTGTACGGGAACGACTGGACAGAGCTTTGGTCAGCCCGACCTGGGTAGCTAAATTTCCACAGGCTATAGTTATACATCTCACAAAGTATGAGCCAGATCATGTCCCAATCATCATCAACACTGAACATAGAAAGAAAAAGATTCATAAAAGATAGTAGTATTTTTTCTTCAAACCAATGTGGGTGGGGGATGAAGCGTGTGAGCAAATTATCAAATCAATTTGGGAGGAACGTCATCTATCAAGCATGTAAGGAAAGATGGAACAATGTGGCAACAAACTGAAGGAATGGGCATCAAAAAAATTTGGAGAAAGGAAAAAGAAGATAAAAGAGCTTGAAAATATGCTGAGTGAGATCCAACAGCTACCCCAGGACAGCCAGAACCTTGCTAGGTACACACACATCACCGATGAACTACAAGAACGGCACAGGCAAGATGAGGCATTTTGGCATGCAAGGGCATGGGTCAACGAAATGAAATCGGGCGATAGAAATATAGCCTATTTTCACCATAAAGCATCTTAAAGAAGGAAAAGAAATACAATTGAAGGGCTGAAAAATGAAGAGGGGCAATGGAAAATAGAATATGAGGAGATAGAAAAAATCGTGTTGACGTTCTTCCAAAATCTTTTTCAAACTTCAAATCCAACGGGGTGGGAGGAGGCGACCCGGGGCATCTCTACCAACGTGACAACAGCGGAGAGTAAATGATTTGGAGAAGGACTTCACTTCTGCGGAAATCCATACAGCTATAAAGAGTATGCATCCTAATAAGGCATCGGGTCCAGACGGCATGAAGGCTATGTTTTTTCAGAATTACTGGCACATTGTGGGTGATGATGTCTCTAATTATATTAAAGGATGGTGGAAATCTAAGAGGAGGATTGAAGATATAAACTCAACTCTTATGGTGATGATCCCAAAAATTCATAAACCAATGGAGGTTGGTGACTACAGACCAATTAGTTTATGCAATGTCATCTACAAAATTGCTTTTGAAGTCATAGAAAATAGATTGTGTCCCCTCATGGACAAAATTATTTCTAAAAACCAAAGTGCCTTTATTCTGGGAAGACTCATTACTGATAATGCCCTCATCTCTTACGAGCTTTTCCATGCTATGAAAAAAGAAAATAAAGAAAAAAAGGGACACATTGCTGTCAAGTTGGATATGTCAAAGGCCTATGATAGGGTTGAATGGAGTTTTGTTGATTATGTCCAAGATAAAATGGGCTTTGGGGAAAAGTGGAGGAGGAAAACTCTGGATTGTATGTCAATTGCAACCCACTTTTTTGCCATCAACGGGGAATGGACCAGGAGGATTCAACCAACCAGAGGACTATGGCAGGGTGACCCTCTCTCTCCACATCTTTTTATTTTATGTGTTGAAGCTTTTTCTACATCTTTATCCCTAGCAACACAACAAAAAGTCATTCAAGGAATCCGAGCAAGCTGCCATGGCCCATAGATTTCTCATCTTTTCTTTGCAGATGATTCCATCTTATTTACAAGAACAACCAAAGAAGAATGCCTAAAATTAGCTGAGATTATCAGCCACTACGAGGAGGCATCCAGATAGAAAATAAACCTATCAAAAATTGAGGTTGCTTTTAGTAAAGGAGTGGATAGTGACAGAAGAAGAGAGTTGACCAAGTTGATGTAGGTTAAAGAAGTGGACAGGCATGGCAAGTACCTTGGGTTGCCCACGGCAGTGGGAAGATCCAAGAAATAGGTGTTTGCCTTTATTCAGGAATGCATATGGAGGAAACTACAAGGATGGAAAGAGAAATTGTTGTCCAAGATAGGGAAAGAAGTCCTCATCAAAGCAGTAGCACAGACCATACCTTCCTACATAATGAGCATTTTCAGACTGTCAGAGTACACTCCTGATTCTATTAATAGCACAATTTTGAGACTCTGGTGGGGGGCAAAGGATGTAGAGTGGAAGATTGCATGGGTCAGCTGGGATAATATGTGCAAGCCTAAGAGTCAAGGTGGCATGGGGTTCAGGAACATAAACATTTTCAATCAAGCCTTGTTGGAAAAACAAATCTGGAGACTTTTTCATAGTCGGGACATGCTAGTCTACCGAGTGCTCCAAGCAAGATACTTCCCAAGAGGGTCAGTTCTTAATACAAGGAGGGGATATGACCCTAGCTTCACATGGAGAAGTATATGTAATGCAAAAAACATCATTTTAGAAGGTATGCAATGGAGAGTGGGGGATGGATCCAACATTAATATTTGGACTGATTCATGGATTCCGCAGCTTGGAGGAAGCCTGGAAAAGGTGTACGGTTTCTCAAGTACTATAGTACAATGGGTGAGTCAACTACTGGTTGGGGATACGCAAGTGTGGAATGAGGATCTCATATCCAATTTATTCACACAAGATATTGCACACAAGGTGATAGAAACACCAGTGGGTTTAACAAGATAGGAAGACGAGATCTAGTGGAAGCCTGACAGGAAAGGGGAATACACCGTAGAATCTGCATACTGGATGGCAGTGCAGGACTCAGTTGTTTTGGAAGAACGAAGAAGACTAGAGGAAGCTAGAACATGAAGAGCTATTTGGCGCAAGGGTCTCATTTCGAAAGCTGCGCATTTTCTCTGGCGATGCATGACAGGAGTGTTGGGTACCATGGGAAGGCTTTTTGACAGGCATTGCCACGCCAATGGCATCTACAATATCTGTGGAGGAGAGAAAGAAGACATCAGCCATATGTTGTTCAAGTGTCTCCAAGCGTGGGACTTATGGAAGGAGAGCCCGGGACCGGTGCAAGACGGGATTAGATTGGCAGGGCAAGGAAGGGCAGACCAAGCTATTCTATCCCTTACATCTTCACCTAGTGAGGAGGACAATGAGATCATGATAGCATCACTCTGGAATATTTGGACATGAAGGAATGATATCATCTTCAGGGAGAAGCCGCAACCACCACTCACAATCCAAAGGAACCTGCTATCACTGATCTGTGACCACCGCGAAGCTCTAGCACCTGCCAGTAGGCGCGCACAGACAAACCAGCTACATGCATGGTAGCCACCGGAGATGGGAGACATGAAGATGAACTGTGATGCTATTGTAAATGTCCATGGCGAAGATGGCGATGGGCTAGTCTGGAGAGACAACGGAGGCAAGATAATCATCACAACAGGGAAACAACGCCCATCCATTACAAATGTCCAATATGCGGAAGCATGGGCAATACGAGAAGGATTAATACATTCAAAGGAGTTGAAGCTGGAGCGATTAGTGGTTAAATCAGATGCGGAAGTTATCATCAACTACATCAACGCCAATTCAAGGAGAGCAAACCTATTGGGGACCATCCTTGCAGACATCCATAGTTTAAAAAATGCTTTTCAAAAAACTTTGTTTGTTTCTTGTAGAAGGCAAGCGAACAGACTAGCACATCAGCTAGCTCATGAAGCTACCAGTAGATCTTCTCCTTTCCTTTTGTTCTCACATTTCCCTCCCTTTGTAGCAAACTGGATTGAGCCACCTTTGGGCTCATTTTAAATAGTAGATATTTTTGACCTCAAAAAAAAACATCACAAAGCTATGACATAGACACACCAGTGAGATTTTATTATCTAACCTTCCAAGGAATCGAAGCAGATTGGTGGAAAGGAAATCATAGCGGATTGGTGGAAAGGATTAACTAGCAATGATAAAGAAGTAGTAAAAGGAACAACAGCCACCCTAACAAAAGTAGTAAATAATTATGAAAATGAATAAAAAGAGAATTTCTAGGAGAAACATGGAATGTAAACAGAGATGTAGAAAAAGAAAAGGAAAAGCAGAGATTTATCTTTTTATTATATAATCTAAAATTTTGTGACATGTGCCGAATAGATGAATATATATGTAAATTTCAGGAATACTTGTATAAAATATATGATGCTTTATTTGAGTAATTTTTTCAAAGAGTGATGTTCTAAATCCATCATAATTCTCTAATCTTAATTCAGTGATTCTTATTTGATTAAATAGTTTTCTATCTATTAATACTTCTTGCAAGAAATTTCCTGCTTCTTCCTGGTATTCTTCTATTATTTCTTCTACATTTTGATTCTGTGTCTAAGTAATAATAGATTGATCCATCTAATTGGACACTATGTCAAAGAATGTCCAAAAAGAGGATCAAAGAAAATTAATTAAAAACAATTTTAGGAAATTATAGAGGAAGAACTTTCTGAAATAGAAAATATTCAAGAATTTGTTCAAATAACAGATGATGAACAATCAGATGGATCAATCTATTACTTCTCAGACACAAAATTAGACTGAAGAAGAAATAATAAAAGAATACCAGGAAGAAATAGGACATTTCTTGCAAGAAGTATTAATAGATTGAAAACTATTTAATCGAATGAGAAACACTATATTAAGATTAGAGAATTCTGATGGATTTAGAATATCACTCTTTGAAAGAATTACATTAAAAATGCAAACAAACCAAAAGAATGCAAATTCTTTATATGCCAAGTGAAAGACACTATGCTAACAAATGCCCAAAAAGCAAATCAAAGAAATTTAATCAAAAATAATTTGAGGAAATTATAGAGGAAGAACTTTCTGAAATATAAAATATTCAAGAATTTGTTCAAATAATAGACGATGAATAATCAGATGGATCAATCTATTATTTCTCAGACACAGAATCAGACTGAAGAAGAAATAATAGAAGAATACCAGGAAGAAGAAGAAAATTTCTTGCAAGAAGTATTAATAGATAGAAAACTATTTAATCGAATAAGAAACATTGAATTAAGATTAGAGAATTCTGATGGATTTAGAACATCACTCTTTGAAAAAAGTACTCAAAGAAATCATATTTTCCAGGAATAACTAATAGAGAAATGTGTATGCAAATAGAATACACTAAAAATAGAATAAATATACCTTTACTTTGAATAAAAGACCTAATGCGAAAATGCACAAAATAAAAGATAGATCTAAAATAGGATGTATTCATATAGGAGCTATTCAGATGATGATAAAAGAAACCTTTCGAGAAGGAATAGATTCACCTATAAATATTGTATTAATGGATAATAGAATAACTGACAGAGGAGAGGCAACGTTAGGAATACTAAAGGGAAATCTCAGTCATCAAAAATTAATATTTAATATTTATCCAAAAATAAGTGTAAACATTAGAGACAACAATATAAATAGGACTTTAAGCTTGATACAAGATTTTCAAAGAACACAATTTATGAAAAGGGATCCATTCCTTACTCAATAACTTATATAATTAGCTATGCTCTATGTTATACACATCACTCTGAAAAATTTGAAGATAAAGATATTATAATACTTCCTAATATGTTAAAAGATATAGGGAAAATTATGAAGCCAGGCATAATTTCAGAAATAGAGATACCAGAAAATATGAATATAGATGTCTCTGAAAAACCTTTAGTAACAGATAATAAAATCCCAAGAAGATTACGATATGAAGGAAATCAGTTACAACTAACTAATGGAGACTGAATAGAAGAAGCTAGAGCAAGCACAGATAGATAAAATGGTAGATTAAGACCAATATTAAGAAACATACAAAGGACAGTGAGTTTAAGAATTCTAGCAGACAACAGAAATGCTAGAAATTTTAAACTGTATGGAAAATATTTCAATGGACAAGAATGGAATATGACCACAATATTAATAGATTCATGAGCAGGAGCTTCATTTATCCAACAAGGGTTGATACCTTATATAGAAAAAATACCCATAGGATCACCCTATGCATATACAAATTTTGATGGGCAAGAATATCAAATAACACACCAAGCTATTTTGCAATCGAAATACAAATCATAAAAATCAACATAGCACTCTATGTACAATCGGATAGTCGTAACGATGACATAGAAATTATATTAGGAATGAGTGCATTACGACAAATGAAGCCATTTTCCTTAAAAAGTGAGGGATTATATTTTACACACAATAATCAAAAGTATTTTTGGAAAAAAGTGGATGACTAGTATATATAGTGTCTATATCGTAGTAAGAATTATATACAAAGAATATAAAACAAAATACTTATATGCATTCCTAGATATTGGTGCAGGAACTTGTATTGCCCGAAGACAATACTTCCTGAAAAATACATTGCAAGATTACCTACATTATATGATATGGATTTTACAGGAAAACAACATGTGTTAACTCATGGAGTTAGAAAACCAAAACTTATTTTAGGAAACTATATAGTTACATGCCCGCCATTTTATACCCCTGAATATGCACAACAAGACATATTATTGGGAAATAACTTCACACAAAAAATTAAATTATATATACATCACCAACACTATATTCAATTATTAACACCTTGTGACAATTGGACTACAGTAACAGGAGTTCAAAAATTTTATAAAAGAGATAAATTTAATTTTCACAGCAAACATGGTGATTATAATATAAATAAATGACAACCGATAAAAGGAAGAGTCATTGCACAAATCAACATGCAAGATATTGAAGCATTATTTGAAAAGAATTATAGTGATGATCCATTAGCCCTTTGGAATATTAGTCAAGAATGGGCAACAATAGAATTAATTAACGACACTTAAATAATCACAGTAAAACCTATGAGATATAACCCTATTTATACCGAAGAATATAGAACCCAATATCTGGAATTAGAAACATCACAATTAATACAAAAATAAAAAAGCCATCATTCGAGCCCAACATTTATGGTTAGAAACCATGCCAAAATTAAGACAGGTAAAGCAAGATGGTAGTAAATTATAAACAACTAAATCAACACACTAAGTTTGATGGATATTTTCTTCCACACAAAGAAACTCTAATAAATATGACAAGAGGGAAAAACATTTACTCAAAATTTGACTGTAAATCAGGATTTTATCAAATAAGATTAGATGAAAAAGTATACCTTTAACATCATTTAGTACCCCACAGGGACATTATGAATGGAGAGTAATACCTTTTGGATTAAAAAATGCTCCGCAAATATACCATAGAAGAATGGATAAGATATTCGAACCTTATAACTCCTTTTGCCTAGTATACGTAGATGATATTCTTATAGCTAGTAAAAGTGAAGAAGAATATTACAAACATCTGCAAATATTTTCCCTTCTTTGCCAAAAAGCTGGGATAGTACTATCCAAAAAGAAAAGAGAAATCTATAAACCTAAAATAGAATTTTTAGTACTAAAACTAGATTCAAGCAAAATAGAATTACAAGAGAATATTGTAGAAAAAATAATCATGTTCCCATATAAATTAGATGACAAAAAACAACTTCAAAGATTTTTAGGATGCCTCAATTATGTAGAACAATTTATCGAAAACCTGACAAAATTAAGAAATCCCCTACAAAACTATTAAAGAAAAATGCTATCTTCCTTATGACATTTGAAACCTGTTACAGGACAATGGAGCAAGTTGAAAAGAAACTTATAGAATTAGAAGCATGATTACAATGTAATTGCAACCTGTTACAGGACAATAACGTAGAATTAATTGAAATGATCCAAAAACAAGATAAAATTATTGATAACATAGAAGAAAGCAAACAAATCATTTCAGGAATTATTGCAGATTTGATTTATTTCATAAGAGAGATATAGTAGAAAGAATTAGAAATAGCACGAATGGATAAAGCGACAGGTGAAAGACCTATCGACATATCCCTCCAAATATATGATTCAATCAGTAGCCAAAAAATTACTGAAAGTACAAGCCTAACGGCAACAGAAAGCATTATTAAAACTACAAAGACTAGCTTTACATCTAAAAATGTAATCTCTTCGGAGAAAGATACTAGCCAAATGGCAAGAAGCAGTTTTTAAAATGCAATTTCTTCATAAAATAGCTCCTGCTTAATAGTGGAAAATACAATCTCTTCGAAGAAAAACCCCGTAATACAGCGGATAATATAAAATTAATGCCCGAAAAAATATTTAAATTCAGGGTATCCCAGATTGAGCAGGATTATGACCTGCAATTGAGCCTCACAAATTTCATAACAAAATGTGCAAATGAATACAGATCTCTATTAGAGATTATTTATAATCTGAAGATGACATAGACTTGTGTTTCAGATCATACTGGAATTTACCCCAGAATCAATTTCATCAAAGGAGCAGATCCGAGGATTATTAGAGATTGTTTTAGAATTGGCGCAGCAAATCTAATATATTTGAGCTCTGATTTTGGAGAAATCCAATGGCTACCCCAAGAAATTATCAAAGCCGTAAGAGAATTCAAAAGTAAGAGCCCACTAGTAAAACCTACTAGTGAAATTTATATCAAGATTTTCTCAGCGTGTGAAAACTGGGAAAAATTAAAGAAGTGTAACCCAGTCCATTGTATCCAAATCGGAGTAGCATCTCCAGAATATGTCAAAGAAATAGAAGGAAGTTACAGAAAAGAATTTGAAAGAAACAAAGTCGACAAAAAAAATGTTGAAGTAAGGAGAGCTCTGGGACTAAGAGTTCCCGGCCAAGTAACAAAAAATTAATCAACAAAAACTGAAGCTGGTTACACAAAGCTTCGAAAATATATAATAATTCTCTCTACTACAAGAAGAACTAATATATCATCAAAATTAATCTAGAAATGTTTCTAAAAAAGATAGAAATCGGACAAAAAGTCAAGTTGTTGAAGTCAGCAAATGTTTTTCCATCTCAGAAAGCACAAAGGAAGGATATGTCCTGCGTGTCAAGACAAAATGGACAAAGACAACAACAAAAGCACCAGCTGTTGAAGATGATTAAAACGTCACCAATGACGAATAAATCATAATATGTCAGCCATGATGAAGAAAAGACTCATGAGATAAGAGAAGTCTCTATCAGACAGATGTGCGATGAAGGAAG
The DNA here is from genome assembly GCA_963693085.1 of Alisma plantago-aquatica. NCBI lineage: Eukaryota > Viridiplantae > Streptophyta > Magnoliopsida > Alismatales > Alismataceae > Alisma > Alisma plantago-aquatica. Next base: position 1,406,528,829 of record OY856409.1, on the reverse strand, counting down.
ATATCAAAAAGCAAATCAAGTTCCACCGGACAAGTGTGCGATATCCATGTAAAAAAAAGAATGTAAGCATCAATGTCACCGAGAGAGTGTCTATATAAACTCTCAAGGAGTAGCAAAGAGACTCACTCAAAGTAGAGGAGAGTCCCAATAGATATGTGTATGTTCTATGTCTTTCTATTCAATAAAAGAACTATGTTCTTATTCCATTCCAGATCTCATTCCAATGCTTGATATGAGTCTCGTATTCTAATCCCATAGTGTAAGAAACCAGCTTTAGCTAGAAGATAATAATCATTGTACTACCACAGAGAAGGAAGACTTGTGGGTAACCTGTTACACCCCTATTCCATATTGTCTTCACCGATCAAGAGTTATCTCTCCCTTATTCTATCCCAAAGGCCATCCTCCAAAAAATTAGATCAAGCAAAACAGTGCGCAAGGACGTAGGGACATGAAGGCTATAGGATGATAAGGAGTTCAATATCCAAAATGTCTAGATCTAAGGTTTACTTCTCTTAGAAATTGTTAAGAGAAAATCGACTGACGTTGAAGATAGAAGGAAGCGAGGTGGGCAACACAGGTATACAGACTATCTTGCTCTCTATGGTACTCAGAGTATTGTTATCTTTCTGTGATAAGCTAGTTTCTTATGCGATGAATTTGATTATGCAAAGAATTTTTATCTGTCTAAAAGTTGAGTTAAGAATAAAAATACTAAAAATCAAGTTTAAAATAAGTAATAATCATAGACAGAATGACAAAGTTAAGAAAGCATACAACACCCATAAGGGTAGTTCAAGTATGTTTTCTATGCATGATAACATAATCAAAAATTTTTGCCAAAGTAAAGTGCTATCAGAGCAATAATGGTAGTAAATAGGTATGAATCTAATTATATAAGTTATTGAGTAAGGAATGGATTCCTTTTTCATAAATTTTGTTCTTTGAAAATCTTGTATTAATCTTAAAGTCCTATTTGTATTATTGTCTCTAATGTTTGCATTTATTTTTGGATAAATATTAAAGATTCATTTTTGGTGAATGAGATTTCCCTATAGTATTCCTAACGTTTCATCTCTTCTGTCATTTATTCTATTATCCATTAATACAATATTTATTGGTGAATCTATTCCTTCTCAGAAGGTCTCTTTTATCATCATCTGTATAGCTCCTATATTAATTCATCCTATTTTAGATCTATCTTTTATTTTCTTTTTCATTTTTCTCATCAGGACTTCTTTTCGAAGTAAAGGTATATTTATTCTATTTTTAGTGTATTCTATTTGCATAGGAATTTCTCTATTAGTTATTCCATAATAAAAATATTCTTTCTTTGAGTACTTTTTTCAAAAAGTGATGTTATAAATCCATCACAATTCTCTAGTCTTCATTCAGTGTTTCTTATTCGATTAAATAGTTTTCTTTCTATTAATACTTCTTGCAAGAAATTTCTTGCTTTTTCCTGGTAAGCTTCAATTATTTCTTCTTTAGTCTGATTCTGTGTCTGAGAAATAATAGATTGATCCATCTGACGGTTCATTGTCTGTTATTTGAACAAATTCTTGAATATTTTCTATTTCCGAAAGTTCTTCCTCTATAATTTCCTCAAATTGTTTTTGATTACTTTTCTTTGATCCTCTTTTTGGACATTTGTTAGAATAGTTTCCTTTCTCTTGGCATATAAATCATTTGCATTCTTTTGGTTTCTTTGCATTTTTATTGTAATTCTTCTTTTTCCTATAATATTTCTATTTTGGTTTTGGTTTAAATCCAAACCTTTTTCTATTTTTAAATTTATATTTATTTCTTCTATTATACCTCATTGGTTCACATCATATAGTTATTGGATGGGTTAATTGCAAACAAAAAAGTCCTTGTTTACTACTTTATTTGTTTTTCTACTCAGTGTAACATCTGCACACTATTCTTCTAATTTTATTTTTAGAAATTCTATTCGTCCTCCTAATGTGTCTGCTCGTCGTCCAATATATTGAGGGTATAATTGCATGGCTTTAAACCCCCATGGGGATTTAATAGACTTTTGTTAATTACATTTTCTTTGACAGTTCGATCATAGAGTTTATAGAAGTATTCGTGAAATTTACAAATATATTCATCTATTCGGCACATGTCATAGAATTTCAGGTTATACAATAAAAAGGTAAATCTCTGCTTTTCCTTTTCTTTTTCTACATCTTTGTTTACATTCTATGTTTCTCCTGGAAATTCTCTTCTTAATTCGTTTTCATAATTATTTACTACTTGTGTTATGGAGGTTGTTGTTCCTTTTACTGCTTCTTTATCATTGTCAGTTAATCATTTCCACCAATATGCTACGACTCCTTGGAAGGTTAAATGACAAAATCTCGTTGTTGTATTATGTCATAGCTTTGCGATGTTATTGATAAATATATGGCTTTCGCCCATCTTATTATGGCTTCGTCAATATTTTTAACACAGTTTCGATTTAAATAAATTCCATTTGCACTAATATATTTTTGATTCATATAGTCTATTGGAGTTTCTAAGGCAATATTGTTTGGTCTTCTATCTGATGCCCAATTTAATCCTTCATACCTATTTATGTCAGTAGGTTTTCTTCTAAACGTAGGATCTGACCAGTATCTAGCTCTTGATTGCTCTGGTGTTTCATTTCTACTGCCTTGTCTACTAGGGACAGTTGTAGGCATCGCTACTTCACTTCTTGAAGGTTCTGCTTCTATTAGTTTTAGGTTTATGGTTCTTAATTTTTTCTGTAAATGTAACTATTTCTTGACTTAGATTATCTAATTCTTCTGCATCAGCTTCTAAATATTTGTTTTCTAGTTGTTCGATTTTGAAATCATCTATTTGTTTTATCTGAAGAGGACATAGACTTATCTCGTTTCCACTTGTTTGGAATAAATTAATTCTTGATATACATTCATTATTTTGTTTTTCATATAAGTATTCCATTGTATTCTGTAATTCTACAATCATTTCCTAAATTTTTTGAAAATTTTTTGAATTGTTTTCGTGAACCTGTACCTCTAATTTTCTATACATATTATTCAATATTTACTTCGAATTCCAGATCTAAAGCTTCATATATGTTATTATCCTCATTTTCAGATCAATTTGGATTGTTACCAGGCTCTAATACCATTTTACTTTGGTAGAAATTTTGATTTTGTTATCATGCTTTGAAAACATACTCAAACTGCCCTTATGGGTGTTGTATGCTTTCTCGACTTTGTTATTCTGTCTATGATTATTACTTATTTTAAACATGATTTTTAGTATTTTTGTTCTTAATTCTACTTTTAGACGGATAAAAACTCTTCGCATAATCAAATTCATCGCATAAGAAACTAGCTTATAGCAGAAAGATAACAATACTCTGAGTATCATTGAGAGCAAGATAGTTTGTATACCTGTGTTGCCCACCTCGCTTCCTTCTATCTTCAACTTCAGTCAATCTTCTTTTAACAATTTCTAACAGAAGTTATCCTTAGATCTAGACATTCCGGATCTCGAACTCCTTATCATCCTATAGCCTTCATGTCCCTACATCTTTTCACACACTTTTACTTAATCTGACTTTTTGGACGATGGCCTCTGGTATAGAATAAGGGAGAGATAACTCTTGACTGGTGAAGATAATATGGAATGGGGGTGTAACGGGTTACATACAAGTCTTCCTTCTCTATGGTAGTACAAAGATTATTATCTTCTAGGTAAAGTTGGTTTCTTACGCTATGTGATTAGAACACGTGACTCATATCAAGAACTAGAATGAGATCTGGAATGGAATAAGAACAAAGTTCTTTTATTGAATAGAAAGACTTAGAACATACACATATCTATCAGGAGAGTGAGTCTTTGCTACTCCTTGAGAGTTTATATAGACACTCTCTCGGTTACATTGATGCTTACGTTCTTTTTTCTTTACATGGTTATTGCACACTTGTCCGATAGAAGTTTATTTACTTTTTGATATCTTCCTGCACCGCACATCTGTCCAATGGAGAATTCTCTTATCTTGTGAGTCTTTCCTTTGTCATGGATGATGTATTCTGATTTATTTGTCATTGCTGACATTTTTATCATCTTCAACGGCTGATGTTGTTTTTGTTGTCTTTATCCATTTTGTCTTGACAAGCAGGACATATCATTCCTTTGTGCTTTCTGAGCTGACAAAACATTTGTTGACATATGTAGCTTAAGTTTTTTGTCTGATTTCTATATTTTTAAAAAACCTTTCTAGATTAATTTTTATTTGATATATTAGTTATTCTTGTAGTAGAGAGAATAATTATATTGTCTGATGCTTTGTGTAACCAACTTCAATTTTTGTTGATTAATTTTTCAATTGCTTGACAGGGAACTCTTAGTCCCAGTGCTCTCCTTACTTCAATAAACTCTTTGTTGACTTTGTTTCTTTCAAATTCTTTTCTGTAACTTCCTTCTATTTCTTTGACGTATTCTTGAGATGATACTTCAATTTGGATGCAATAGACTGGGTTAAACTTCTTTAATTTTTCCCAGTCTTCATATTCTGAGAAAATCTTGATATAAATTTCACTAGTAGGTTTTACTAGTGAGATATTACTTCTGAATTCTCTGACGACTTTGATAATTTTTGGGGTAGCCCATGGATTTCTCCAAGATCAGAGCTCAAATATATTAGATTTGCTGCTCCAATTTTGAAATAGTCTCTTATGATCCTCAGATATGCTCCTTTATCAGAATTGATTCTGGGGTAAATTCATGTATGATCTGGAACACAAGTCTCTGTCATCTTGAGATTGTAAACAATCTCTAATAGAGATCTGTATTAATTTTAACATTTTGTTAAGAAATGTGTGAGGTTCAATTGTAGGTCATAATCCTGCTCAATCTGAGATAACCTGAATTTAAACATTCTTTCGGGCATCAAATTTATATTATCCACTATATTGCGGGGTTCTTTGTCCGAAGAGTTTGTATTTTCTGCTATTAAGTGAGAGTTGTTCTCTGAATAGATTGCAGTTTGAAAACTGCTTCTTGTCATTTGGTTAGTATCTTTCTCCGAAGAGATAACATGTTTAGCTGTAAAGCTGGTCTTTGTAGTTTTAAAATTGTTTTCTCTTTCCGTTAGGCTTGTACTTTCAGTAGTTTTTTGGCTACTTATTGAATTAAAGATTTGGAGGGATATGTCGATAGGTCTATTACCTGTCGCTTTATCTGTTCGTGATGTTTCTGATTCTTTCTATTGTATCTCTCTTTTGAAACAATTCAAATATGCAATAATTCCTGCAATGTCTTGTTTGTTTTCTTCTATGTTATCAATAATTTAATATTATTTTTGGATCATTTCAATTAATTCTACGTAATTGTCCTATTATAGGTTGCAATTACGTTGTAATGGTGCTTCTAATTCTATAAGTTTCTTTTCAACTTGCTCCATTGTATTCTCTTGATAATTTTTTTTGAGAAAGTTAGTTTCTCCTTTAATAACTTCCATGCCAGAAATATATTTTGCAAAAAATGTCTACCATCTGCTTAATCATTTATATTCTAGTGTAGATGCTAAATTGTTTTTAATGAAAGCTTTTACCTGGGTATTATATACTCGTGCTAGGAATTTTTTGGGTAATAGAAAAAAGAAGAATTTTTTAATTCTCTTTTTCAGTGCTAATAATTCTTTCTCATTTTAGTGATACCTTCTTTCTGTATCGATAAATATTCCAGAGATATATCGGCATACTTTTTCTTTTTGTTCATCTTTTTTCTTTAAGACTGCTCCTTAAAATTCTTCAAAGGCGTCTGTTTCTATTATTAAGTCATCTCCTTCAAAAAGGTGGTCAAATCTTGGTAGATTTTTGCATTCTTCTTTATAAACCTAACATGATTTATAAGTTCTTCTGTCACAAGGAAGATAGCATTTTTCTTTAATTGTTTTTGTAGGACATTTCTTAATTTTGCCAATTTTTTTATAAATTGTTCTGCATAATTTAGGCATCCTAAAAATCTTTGAAGTTGTTTTTTGTCCTCTAATTTATCTGGTAACTTTTTTATTTTTTCTAAAATATTCTCTTGTAATTCTATTCTGCTTGAATCTAGTTTTAGTCCTAAAAATTCTATTTTAGGTTTACAGATTTCTATTTTCTTTTTGGATAGTATTATCCCTGCTTTTTGGCAAAGAAGGGAAAATATTTGTAGATGTTTGTAATGTTCTTATTCTCTTCTACTAGCTATAAGAATGTCATCTGTGTATACTAGGAAAAAGGATTTATAGGGTTCAAATATCTTATCCATTCTTCTTTGGTATATTTGCGGAACATTTTTTAATCCAAAAGGCATTACTCTCCATTCATAATGTCCTTATGCGGTACAAAATGTTGTTAAAAGTATACTTTTTTCATCTAATTTTATTTGATAAAATCCCGATTTACAATCAAATTTTGAGTAAATGTTCTTCCCTCTTGTCATATTTATTAGATATTTTTTATGTGGAAGAAAATATCCATCGAACTTAGTGTGTTGATTTAGTTGTTTATAATTTACTACCATTCTTGCTTTACCTCTCTTAATTTTTGCATGGTTTCTAACCATAAATGCTGGTCTTGAATAATGGCTTTTTTATTTTTTCCTTAATTGTGATATTTCTAATTCCTCATCGCAAAGCTATGACATAGACATAGAAGTGAGATTTTATCATTTAAACATCCAAGGAATTGTAGCAAATTGGTGGAAAGGATAAACTGACAATGATAAAGAAGCAGTAAAAGGAATAGAAGACACCCTAGCATAAATAGTAAATAATTATAAAATGAATTAAGATTAGAATTTCTAGGAGAAACATGGAATGTAAAAAGAGATGTAGAGTAAGAAAAGGAAAAGTAGAGATTTACCTTTTTATTGTATAACCTGAAATTCTATGACATGTGCCGAATAGATGAATATATATGTAAATTTTAGGAATACTTCTATAAAATATATGATCAAATTGAAAAAGAAAACGTTACAAACAAAAGTCTATTAAATCTATTTTATACAAAAGTACTTGACCCGTGGGGTTTAAAGCCATGCAATTATATCCTTAATATATTGGACAACGAGCAGACACATTAGGAGGACGAATAGAATTTCTGAAAATAAAATTAGAAGAATGGTGTGCTAAGGCTACACTGAGTAGAAAAACAAATAAAGTAGTAAAACATGGACTTTGTTGTTCATAATTAACCCATCCAATAACTATAGGATGTGAATCAATGAGGTATAATAGAAGAAACAAATATAAATTTAAAAAGAGAAAAATGTTTGGATTTAAACCAAAACCAAAATCAAAATATTATAGGAAAAAGATGAATTACAATAAAAATATAAAGAAACCAAATTATGCAAATGCTTTATATGACAAGGGAAGGGCACTATGCCAACGAATGTCCAAAAACAGGATCAAAAAAAATTAATCAAAAAATTTTGAGGAAATTATAGAGGAAGAACTTTCTAAAATAGAAAATATTCAAGATTTTGTTCAAATAACATACGATGAACAATCATATGGATCAATCTATTATGTCTCAGATACTGAACCATACTGAAGAAGAAATAATAGAAGAATAGCAGGAAGAAGCATGAAATTTCTAGCAAGAAGTATTGATAGATAGAAATTTATTTAATCAAATAAGAAACACTGAATTAAGATTAGAGAATTCTGATGAATTTAGAATATCACTCATTGAAAAAATTACTCAAAGAAAGCATATTTTCTATTATGGAATAACTAATAGAGAAATGTCAATGCAAATAGAATACACTAAAAATAGAATAAATATACCTTTACTTCGAAAAGAAGACTTCATGAGTAAAATAGAAAAAATAAAAGATAGATCTAAAATAGGATGGATTCAAATAGGAGCTATTCAGATGATGATAAAAGCAACCTTCTGAGAAGGAATTGATTCACCTATAAATATTGTATTAATGGATAATAGAATAAATGACAGAAGAGATGCAATGTTAGGAATACTAAACGGGAATCTCAATCATCAAAAATTAGTCTTTGATATTTATCCAAAAATAAGTGTAAGATTTATACAAGATTTTCTAAGAACAAAATTTATGAAAAAGGGATCCATTCCTTACACAATAACTTATATAAATAGCTATGCTCTAAGTAATACACATCACTTTAAAAAATTTGAAGATAAAGATATTATAATGCTTCCTAATATATTTAATGATATAGGAAAAATTATGAAGCCAGACATAATTTTAGAAATAGAGAAACCATAAAATACGAATATAGATGTCTATGAAAAACCTTTAGTAACAGATAATAAAATCTAAAGAAGATTAATATATGAAGGAATTTAGTTACAACTAACTAGTGGAGACAGAATAGAAGAAGCTAGAGCAAGCACATATAGATATAATGGTAGATTAAGACCAATATTAAGAAACTTACAAAGGACAGTGAGTTTAAGAATTCTAGCAGACAACAAAAATGCTAAATTTATAAACTATATGGAAAATATTTCAATGGACAAGTATGGAATATGGCCACAATATTCATAGATTCAGGAGCAGGAGCTTCATTTATCCAACAAGGAGATACCTTATATAGAAAAAAAATACCCATAGGATCATCCAATACATATACAAATTTTGATGGATAGGAATATCAAATAACACACCAAGCTATTGTTCCAATTGAAATACAAAATATAAAAATCGATATAACACTCTATGTACAATCAGATAGTCATAACGATGATATAGAAATTATATTAGGAATGAGTGCATTACAATAAATGGAGCCATTTTCCTTACAAAGTGAGGGATTATATTTTACACACAATAATCAAGAGTATTTTTGGAAAAAAGAGGATGACAAATATATATAGTTTCTATATCGTAGAAAGAATTATATACAAAGAATATAAAATGGATTACTTTCATACATTCCTAGATACTGGTGCAGGAACTTGCATTGTGTGAAGACAATGCTTCCCTGAAAAATACATTACAACATAACCTACATTATATGGTATGGATTTTATAGGAAAATGACATGCGTTAACTCATGGAGTTAGAAAACCTAAAATTATTATAGGAAACTTGTAACACCTGGACCCACTACCGAAGGCTCTAGTAGAGTTTCAGGAATGATGACTGACCCCACAAACCACCACTAGCCTTAACTGCATGCTTTTGTACTCGCTCACGCGCATGCCAGGATCAACTTCTCGATAGATCACCCATCCCAGTACTACTCCAAGCTGAGCACGCTTAACTATTGAGTTCCTAGTGATGGGCTCCCAAAAAAGGAGGTGCACCTTGGTGATATGTGTAGTCCAATCATTCCCTTTAAGATCAACTTATCCAAGTCCTCAAATCATGGGATGTTACAATCTCCCCCACTTAGACTCTTGACGTGCTCGTCAAGGCTCAACTATATGACCTCATAATCTGACCCCATTTCAGTGCAGACCCACAATGGCCCATGGACACCCAGCTCCCGATCATAGAATACCAGCGCAAGGGTGGCTACGTCAACCATGGACAGCTCTTTCCTAAATGTCTGGACTGCACGGCTCAAGACTGGCATGCCATGCCCATGTGGGCCCCACATACTGGAGGGGTTATGGATCTGATACCATTTGTAATGCTCGGGCCCACTGCCCAAGGCTCTAGTAGAGTTTCAGGAATGACGACTGGCCCCACAGAACACCACTAGCCTTAACTGCATGCTTTTGTCCACTCACGCGCAAGCCAGGATCAACTTCCTGATTGGTCACCCATCCTAGTACTACTCCAAGCTAAGCACACTTAATTATGGAGTTCTTTAGAGATGGGCTCCCAGAAACGAGGTGCATCTTGGTGATATGGGTAGTTCAATCATTCCTTTTAAGATCAACTTATCTGAGGCCTCAAATCCTGGGATGTTACAATCTCCCCCACTTAGACTGTTGACGTCCTTGACAAGGCTCAACTATAAGGCCTCATAATCTCTTCCTCATTTCAGTGTAGACCCACAATGACCCATGGACACCCAGCTCCCGATCACGGAATACCATTGCAAGGGTGGCTATGTCAACCATGGACAGCCCTTTCCTACATGAATGGACCGCACGGCTCAAGACTGGCATGCCATGCCCATGTGGGCCCCACCTACTAGAGGGGAATTGGCTATGATACCATTTGTAACGTCTGGACCCACTGCCCAAGGCTCTAGTAGAGTTTCAGGAATGATGATTGGCCCCACAAACCACCACTAGCCTTAACTGCACGCTTTTGTCCTCACTCACGCACATGTCAGGATCAATTTCCCGACAGGTCACCCATCCCAATACTACTCCAAGCTGAGCACGCTTAACTATGGAGTTCTTAGTGATGGGCTCCCAAAAAAGAGGTGCACCTTGGTGATATGGGTAGTCCAATCATTCCCTTTAAGATCAACTTGTCCAAGGCCTCAAATCTTGGGATGTTACAAAACTATATAGTTACATGTCTACCATTTAATACCCCTGAATATGCACAATAAGACATATTATTAAGAAATAAATTCACAAAAAAATTTAAATGATATATATAGCACCAACATTATATTCAATTATTAAGACCTTGTGACCATTGGATTACAGTAAAAAGAGTTCAAAAAGCCGATAAATGAGATAAATTTAATTTTCACAGCAAAAGTGATGATTATAATGTAAATAAATGAAAACCGATAAAAGGACGAGTAATTGCACAAATCAACATGCAAGATATTGAATCATTATTTGAAAAGAACTATAGTGATGATCCATTATCCCTTTGGAATATTAGTCAAGAATGGGCTATAATAGAATTAATTAACGACACTAAAATCATCAGATTAAAACCTATGCGATATAACCCTGTTGATATCGAAGAATTTAGAACCCAATAATAGAAATTAGAAACATCACAATAAATACAAAAATAAAAAATCCCTCATTCAAGCCCAACATTTATGGTTAGAAACCATGCAAAAATTAAGAGAGTTAAAGCAAAAATGGTAGTAAATTATAAACAACTAAATCAACACAGTAAGCTCGATGGATATTTTCTTCCACATAAAGTAACTCTAACAAATATGACAAGAGGGAAAAACATTTACTCAAAATTTGATTGTAAATAGGGATTTTATCAAATAAGATTAGATGAAAAAATTATACCTTTAACAGCATTTAGTACCCATAGGGACATTATGAGTGGAGAGTAATGGCTTTTGGATTAAAAAATGCTCCACAAATATACCAAAGAAGAATTGATAAGATATTCAAACCTTATAACTCCTTTTTCCTAGTATACTTAGATGATAATCATATAGCTAGTAAAAGCAAAGAAGAACATTACAAACATCGGCAAATATTTTCCCTTCTTTGCCAAAAAGCAGGGATAGTACTATCTAAAAAGAAAATAGAAATCTATAAGCCTAAAATAAAATTTTTAGGACTAAAACTAGATTCAAGCGGAATAGAATTACAAGAGCATATTGCCGAACAATTTATCGAAAACCTAGAAAAATTAAAAAATCCCCTACAAAAACTATTAAAGAAAAATGTTATCTTCCTTATGACTGAAGAACTTATAAATCATATTAGGTTTATAAAAGAAAAATGTACAAATGTACAAAGATTAGACCTCCCTTTAGAAGGAGATGACTTAATAATAGAAACGGATGCCTCTGAAGAATTTTGTGGAGCAGTCTTCAAGAAAAAAGATGAAAAAAAAAGTATGATGATATACCTCTGGAATATTTACCGATACAGAAAAAAGGTATCACTCAAATGAGAAAAAATTATTAGCACTAAAAAGGGACTTAAAATATTCTCCTATTTTCTATTATCCAAAAAATTCCTAGCACGAGTAGATAATACATAGGTAAAACCTTTCTTTAAAAACAATTTACCATCTACACCAGAATATAATGATTAAGAAGATGACAGACATTTTTTGCAGAATAAATTTTTGACATAGAAGTTGTTAAAGGAGAAACTAACTTTCTTACAGATTTTTTATCAAGAGAATACAATGGAGCAAGTTGAAAAGAAACTTGTAGAATTAGAAGCACGATTACAACGTAATTGCAACCTGTTACAGGACAGTTACGCAGAATTAATTGAAATGATCCAAAAACAAGATAAAATTACTGATAACATAGAACAAAGCAAACAAGACATTATAGGAACTATTGTAGATCTAAATTGTTTCAGAAGAGAGATACAACAGAAAGAATCAGAAATAGTACGAACAGATAAATACACAGGTAAAAGACCTATCGACCTATCCCTCCAAATCTCTGATTCAATCAGTAGGAAAAAAACTACTGAAAATACAAGCCTAACGGCAAGAGAAAGGAGTTTTATAACTGCAAAGACTAGATTTACAGCTAAAAATGTTATCTCTTCAGAGAAAGATACTACCCAAATGGAAAGAAGCAGTTTTCAAACTGCAATCTCCTCAGAGAACAACTACCACTTAACAGCAGAAAATGCAATCTTTTCGGAGAAAGAACCCCACAATACAACGGATAATATAAAATTGATGCCCGAAATAATATTTAAATTCAGAGTATCCCAGACTGAACTGGATTATGACCTGCAATTTAACCTCACAGATTTCTTAACAAAATGTGAAACGAATACATATCTCTATTAGATATTGTTTACAATCTCTAGACAACTAAGACTTATGTTTCAGATCAAAAGAGAATTTTCCCCAGAATCACTTTCGACAAAGGAGCAAATTTGAGGATTATTAGAGATTGTTTCAGAATTGGAGTAGCAAATCTAATATATTTGAGGTCTGATCTTGGAGAAATCCAAGGGCCACCCCAAGAAATTATCAAAGCCGTCAGAGAATTCAGAAGTAACAACCCACTAGTAAAACCTACAAGTGAAATTTATATCAAGATTTTCTCAACGTCTGAAAATTGGGATAAATTAAACAAGTTTAACCCAGTCCATTGCATCCAAATCAGAGTATCATCTCCATAATACATCAAAGAAAAAGAAGGAAGTTATAGAAAAGAATTTGAAAGAAATAAAGTCGACAAAGAATTGGTTGAAGTAAAACTCTGGGACTAAGTGTTCTGTTCCAAGCAATAGAAAAATTAATCAACAAATACCACAACGGTTACACAAAGCTTCAGACAATATAATTATTCTCTCTAATACAAGAAGAACTAATATATCAACAAAAATAAATCTAGAAAGGTTTCTAAAAAAGATAGAAACTAGACAAATAAAGTCAAGCTGCAGATGTCAACAAATATTTTTCCAGCTCAGAAAGCACGAAGTAAGGATATGCCATGCATGCTAAGACAAAATGGACAAAGACAACAATAGCAGCATCAGTCGCTGAAAATGATAAAAATGTCAGGAATGATGAATAAATTAGAATACATTAGCCATGACGAAGGAATGACTCACTAGATAAGATAAGTCTCCATCTGACATATGTGTTGTGAAGGAAGATATCAAAAAGCAAATCAACTTCCACCAGACAAGTGTGTGATGGCCATGTAAAGAAAAAAGAATGTAAGCATTAGTGTAACTGAGAGAGTATCTATATCTCAAGGAGTAGCAAAGAGACTCACTCAAAGTAGAGGAGAGTCTCGATAGATATGTGTATGTTCTAAGTCTTTCTATTTAATAAAAGAACTCTTTTCTTATTCCATTTCATATCTCATTCCAGTTCTTGATATGAGTCTCGTATTCTAATCCCATAGCGTAAAAACCAGCTTTAGGTAGAAGATAATAATCCTTGTACTACCATAGAGAAGGAAGACTTGTGTGTAACTCGTTACACCCCCATTCCATGTTACCTCCACCGGTCGAGAGTTATCTCTCCCTTTTTCTATCCCGGAGGCCATCGTCAAAAAAGTCTAATCAAGCAAAAGTGTGTGCAAAGACATAGAGACATGAAGGCTATAGGATGATAAGGGGTTCGAGATCCTAAAGGTCTAGATGTAAGGATTACTTCTCTAAGAAATCGTTAAGAGAAGATAGACTGACGTTGAAGATAGAGGGAAGCAAGGTGGGCAACATAGGTATACAGAAGTTTTAACCCAGTCCTTTTCATCCAAATCAGAGTATCATCTCTAGAATACGTCAAAGAAATAGAAGGAAGTTACAGAAAAGAATTTGAAAGAAACAAAGTCGACAAAGAATTTTTGAATCCCTACATCTCAACCAGAATATGGCCCATGATAGAGATGAATGGAAATGCAGGATCCTTGTAGCCGACCCCAACATAGTTGGGACTGAGGCTTAGATGATGATGATGGAGAGCTCTGGGACTAAGAGTTCTCTGCCAAGTAATAGAAAAATTAATTAATAAAAACCGAAACTGGTTACACAATGCTTCAGACAATATAATTATTCTTTCTACTATTAGAAAAACTAATATATCAACAAAAATAATTTAGAAAGGTTTCTAAAAAATATAGATTCCAAAAAAATAAAGTCAAGATGCAGATATCAACAAATGTTTTACCAGCTCAGAAAGCACAAAGGAAGGATATGTCCTGCGTGCCAAGACAAAATGGACAAAGACAGCAGTAGCAACACCAACCGCTGAAGATGATCAAAACGTCAGCAATGACAAATAAATCAGAATACATCACCCATGACGAAGGAAAGACTCATGAGATAAGAGAAGTCTCCATCAGACAGATGTGTGGTGAAGAAAGATATCAAAAAACAAATCAACTTCCACCGGACAAGTGTGTGATAAACATGTAAAGAAAAAATAATTTAAGCAGCAATGTAACTGAGAAAGTGTCTATATAAAGTCTCAAGGAGTAGCAAAGAGACTCACTCAAAGTAGAGGAGAGTCTCGATAGATATGTGTATGTTCTAAGTCTTTTGGTTCAATAAAAGAACTATATTCTTATTCCATTCCAGATTGCATTCCAGTTCTTGATATGAGTCTCATATTCCAATCTCATTGCATTTCATATTATCTTTCACTGGTCGAGAGTTATCTCTCCCTTATTCTATCCTGAAGGTGATCGTCCAAAAAGTCTGATCAAGCAAAAGAGTGCACAAGGACGTAGGGACATGAAGGCTATAGGATGATAAAGAGTTCATGATCTGGAACATCTAGATCTAAGGATTACTTCTCTCACAAATCATTAAGAGAAGATCTTTTGGCGTTGAAGATAGAAGGAAGCGAGGTGGGCAACACAGGTATACAAACTATCTTGATCTCTATGGTACTCAGAGTATAGTTACCTTTCTGCTATAATCTAGTTTCTTATGCGATGAATTTGATTAGGCGAATAATTTTTATCCCTCTAAAAGATGAATTAAAAACAAAAATACTAAAAATCTTGTTTAAAATAAGTAATAATCATAGACAGAATGACAAATTCGAGAAAACTATCCGTCTAAAAGTTGAATTAATAACAAAAATACTAAAAATCTTGTTTAAAATAAGTAATAATAATTGACAGAATGATAAAGTCAAGAAAACATACAACACCCATAATGGCAGTTTGAGTATGTTTTCGAAGCATGATAACAGAATCAAAAATTTCTACCAAAATAAAGTGGTATCAGAGCTTAGTAACAATCCAATTTGATATAAAATGAGGATAATAACATATATGAAGCTTTAGATCTAGAATTTGAAGTAAATATTGAATAATAAGTATAGAAAATTAGAAGTACGAGTTCATGAAAACAATTCAAAAAAACTTTCAAAAAATTCAGGAAATGATTGTAGAATTACAGACGATAATGGAATGCTTATATGAAAAACAAAATAACGAATGTATATCAAGAATAAATTTATTCCAAACAGGTGGAAATGAGATAGGTCTATGTCCTCTTCAGATAAAAGAAACAGATGATTTCAAAATTGAACAACTAGAAAACAAATATTAAGGAGCTGACGGAGAAGAATTAGATAATCTAAGTCAAGAAATAGTTAGATTTATAGAAAATGTAAGAACCATAAACCTAAAACTGATAGAAGGAGAACCTTCAAGAAGTGAAGTAGTGATGCGTACAACTATCCCTAGTGGACAAGACAGTAGAAATGAAACACCGAAGCAATCAAGAGCTAGATACTGGTTAGATTCTACGTTTAGAAGAAAACCTACCGACAGAAATAGGTATGAAGGAATAAACTTGGCATCAGATAGAAGACCAAACAATATTGCCTTAGAAACTCCAATAGATTGTATGAATCAAGAATATATTAGTGCAAACAGAATTTATTTAAATCTAAATTGTGTTAGAAATATTGACGAAGCCATAATAAGATGGAAAAATGCCACATATTTATCAATAACATCGCAAAGCTATGACAAAGACACAACAACGAGATTTTGTCATTTAACCTTCCAAAGAATCGTAGCAAATTGGTAGAAAGGATTAACTGACAATGATAAAGAAGCAGTAAAAGGAACAACATCCTCCCTAGCACAAGTAGTAAATAATTATGAAAATGAATTAATAAGAGAATTTCTAGGAGAAACATAGAATGTAAACAGAGATGTAGAAAAAGAAAAGGAAAAACAGAGATTTCCCTTTTTATTGTATAACCTGAAATTCTGTGACATGTGCCGAATAGATGAATATATATGTAAATTTCAGGAATACTTCTATAAAATATATGATCGAACTGACAAATAAAATGCAACGAACAAAAAGCTATTAAATCTATTTTATACAAAAGTACCAAACCCATGGGGGTTTAAAGCCATGCAATTTTACCCTCAATATGTTGGAGAACGAGCAGACACATTAGGAGGACGAATAGAATTTCTGTAAATAAAATTAGAAGAATGGTGTGTTGAAGCTACACTGAGTAGAAAAACAAATAAAGTAGCAAAACAAGGACTTTATTGTTTGCAATTAACCCATCCAATAACAATAGGATGCGAACCAATGAGGTATAATAGAAGAAATAAACATAAATTTAAAAAGAGAAAAAGGTTTGGATCAAAAACAAAACCAAAACAAAAATATTATAGGAAAAAGAAGAATTATAAAAAATGCAAACAAACAAAAAGAATGCAATGTTTTATATGCCAAGAGAAAGGACATTGTGCCAAAGAATGTCCAAAAAGAGGATC
The DNA here is from genome assembly GCA_963693085.1 of Alisma plantago-aquatica. NCBI lineage: Eukaryota > Viridiplantae > Streptophyta > Magnoliopsida > Alismatales > Alismataceae > Alisma > Alisma plantago-aquatica. The sequence goes on along the minus strand of OY856409.1, from coordinate 1,406,511,746 downwards.
AAAGAAAATTAATCAAAAACAATTCTAGGAAATTATAGAGGCAGAACTTTCTGAAATAGAAAATATTCAAGAATTTTTTCAAACAACAAACGATGAAAAATCAAATGGATCAATTTGTTATTTCTCAGACACAAAATCAGACTAAAGAAGAAATAATAGAAGAATACCGGGAAGAAGCAGGAAATTTCTTGCAAGAAATATTAATAGATAGAAACCTATTTGATCGAATAAGAAACACTGAATTAAGATTAGAGAATTCTGATGGATTTAGAACATCACTCTTTGAAATAATAACTCAGAGAAAGCATATTTTCTATTATGGAATAATTAATAAAGAAATCCCTATGCAAATAGAATACACTAAAAATAGAATAAATATACCTTTACTTTGAAAAGAAGACCTGATGAGAAAAATGGAAAAACTAAAAGATAGATCTAAAATAGGATGGATTCATATAGGAGCTATTCAAATGATGATAAAAGAAACCTTCCGAGAAGGAATAGATTCACCTATAAATATTGTATTAATGGATTATTGAATAAATGACAGAAGAGATGCAACGTTAGGAATATTGTTGGGAATCTCAGTCATAAAAAATTAATCTTTAATATTTATCCAAAAATAAGTGTAAACATTAGAGACAACAATATAAATAGGACTTTAAGCTTAATACAAGATTTTCAAAGAACAAAATTTATGAAAAAGGGATCCATTCCTTAAGTATACAATTAGTTATGCTCTAAGTAATATGCATCACTCTGAAAAATTTGAAGATAAAGATATTATAATACTTCCTAATATATTTAAAGATATAGGAAAAATTACGAAGACAGACATAATTTCAGAAATATAGATACCACAAAATATGAATATAGATGTCTCTAAAAAACCTTTAGTAACAGATAATAAAATCCGAAGAAGATTACAATATGAAGGAAATCAGTTACAACTTACTAATGGAGACAGAATAGAAGAAGCTAGAGCAAGCACAAATAGATATAAGGGTAGATTAAGATCAATATTAAGAAACTTACAAAGGACAACGAGTTTAAGAATTCTAGCAGACAATAGAAATGTTAGAAATATAAACTATATGAAAAATATTTCAATGGACAAGAATGGAACATGACCACAATAATAATAGATTTAGGAGCAAGAGATTCATTTATCCAACAAGGAATGATACCTTATATAGGAAAAATACCCATTGGATCACCCTATGCATATACAAATTTTGATGAACAGGAATATCAAATAACACACCAAGCTATTGTTCCAATCGAAATACAAAATATAAAAATCGACATAACACTCTATGTACAATCAGATAGGCATAACAATGATATAGAAATTATATTAGGAATGAGTGCATTACAACAAACTGAGCCATTTTCCTTAAAAAGTGAGGGATTATATTTTACACACAATAATCAAGAGTATTTTTGGAAAAAAAAAAGGATGACTAGTATATATAGTGTCTATATTGTAGCAGGAATTATATACGAAGAATATAAAACGGAATACTTTCATGCATTCCTAGACTCTGGTGCAGGAACTTGCATTGCTCGTAGTCAATGTTTCCCTAAAAAATACATTACAACATTACCTACATTATATGGTATGGATTTTACAGGAAAATGACATGCTTGAACTCATGGAGTTTGAAAATCTAAAATTGTTTTAGGAAACTATATAGTTACATGTCTGCCATTTTATACCCATGAATATGCACAACAAGACATATTATTGTGAAATAACTTCAGACAAAAATTTAAATTATGTATACAACACCAACATTCTATTCAATAATTAACACCTTGTGACCATTGGACTATAGTAAAAAGAGTTCAAAAAGCCTATAAAAGAGATAAATTTTATTTTTAGAGAAAACGTGGTGATTATAATATAAATAAATGACCACTGATAAAAGGACGAGTCATTGCACAAATAAACATTCAAGTTATTGAAGCATTATTTAAAAGAACTATACTAACGATCCATTAGCCCATTTGAATATTAGTCAAGAATGGGCTACAATAGAATTAATTAAAGACACTAAAATAATCGGAGTAAAATCTATGAGATATAACACTTTTGATATCAAAGAATTTAGAACCCAATTATAGGAATTAGAAACATCACAATTAACACAAAAATAAAAAGCCCTCATTCAAGCCCAGCATTTATGGTTAGAAATCATGCAAAAATTAAGAGAGGTAAAGCAAGAATGGTAGTAAATTATAAACAACTAAATCAATGTACTAAGTTTGATGGATATTTTCTTCCACATAAAGAAACTAAGAGTAAATATGACAAGAGGGAAAAACATTTACTCAAAATTTGATTGTAAATCAGGATTTTATCAAAAAAAGATTAGATGAAAAAAGTATACCTTTAACAGCATTTAGTACCCCACAGGGACATTATGAATGGAGAGTAATGCGTTTTGGATTAAAAAATGCTCTGCAAAGTAACAAAGAATAATGGATAAGATATTTGAACCTTATAACTCCTTTTGCCTAGTATACATAGATGATATTGTTATAGCTAGTAAAAGAGAAGAAGAACATTACAAACATCTACAAATATTTTCCTTCTTTGTCAAAAATCAGGGATAGTACTATCCAAAAAGAAAATAGAAATCTACAAACCTAAAATAGAATTTTTAGGACTAAAACTAGATTCAAGCGGAATAGAATTATAAGAGCATATTGTAGAAAAAATAACCATGTTCCAAGATAAATTAGAGGACAAAAATCTACTTCAAAGAATTTTAGGATGCCTAAATTATGCATAACCATTTATCGAAAACCTGGCAAAATTAAGAAATCCAATACAAAAACTATTAAGGAAAAATGTCATCTTTGTTATGACAGAAGAACTTATAAATCACGTTAGGTTCATAATAGAAAAATGCAAAAATCTATCAAGATTGGACTTCCCTTTAGAAGGAGATGACTTCATAAGTGAAACGGTCACCTCTGAAGAATTTTGGGGAGCAATCTTAAAGAAAAAAATATGAAGAAGAAGAAAAAATATGTCGATATACCTCTGGAATATTTACCGATACAGAAAAAAGGTATCACTTAAATGAGAAAGAATTATTAGCACTAAAAATAGAATTAAAAAATTATCCTATTTTCTATTACCCAAAAAATTCCTACCACGAGTAGATAATACCCAAGTAAAAGCTTTCATTAGAAACAATTTACCATCTACACCAGAATATAAATGATTAAGCATATGGCAAACATTTTTTGTAGAATATATTTTTGACATAGAAGTTATTAAAGGAGAAACTAACTTTCTTGTAGATTTTTTATCAAGAGAATACAATGGAGCAAGTTGAAAAGAAACTTGTAGAATTAGAAGCACGATTACAACGTAATTGCAACCTGTTACAGGACAATTACTTAAAATTAATTGAAATGATCCAAAAAAAGAAAAAATTATTGATAACATAGAAGAAAGAAAATAAGACATTGCAGGAATTATTGCAGATTTGAATTGTTTCAGAAGAAAGATACAACAAAAAGAATCATAAATAGCACGAATGGATAAAGCGATAGGTAAAAGACCTATCGACATATTCCTCCAAATCTGTGATTCAAGAAGTAGCCAAAAAACTACCGAAAGTATAAGCCTAACGGAAAGAGAAAGTAGTTTTAAAACTGCAAAGATCAGCTTTACAGTTGAAAATATTATCTCTTCAGAGAAAGATACTAGCCAAACATCAAGAAGCAGTTTTCAAACTGCAATCTTTTCAGAGAACAGCTACCGCTTAATAGTAGAAAATACAATCTTTTCAGAGAAAGAACCCTGCAATACATCAGATAATAAAAAATTTGATGTCCAAAAGTATATTTAATTTCAAGATATCCCAGATTTATCAGGATTATAACCTACAATTGAACCTCACAGATTTCTTAACAAAATGTGAAAATGAATATAGATATCTATTAGAGATTGTTTACAATCTCAAGACGACAGAGACTTGTGTTCCAGATCATACAGGAATTCACCCTAGAATCAATTTCGACAAAGGAGCAGATCCGAGGATTATTAGAGACTATTTCAGAATTGGAGCAGAAAATATAATATATTTGAGCTCTGGTCTTGGAAAAATCTAAGGGCTACCCCAAGAAATTATGAAATTTGTCAGAGAATTCAGAAGTAACAACCCACTAGTAAAATCTACTAGTGAAATTTATATCAAGATTTTCTCAGCATCTGAAGACTGGGAAAAATTAAAGAAGTTTAACCCAGTCCATTGCATCCAAATCGGAGTATTATCTTCAGAAGACGTCAAAGAAATAGAAGGAAGTTACAGAATTTGTTTTTGAAAGAAACAAAGTCGACAAAGAATTTGTTGAAGTAAGGAGAGCTCTAGGACTAAGAGTTCTCTGGGACAAAGCTTCGGACAATATAATTATTTCTCTCCACTACAAGCAGAACTAATATATCAACAAAAATCAATTTAGAAATGTTTCTAAATAAGTTAGAAATTGGACAAATAAAGTCAAGTTGTAGATGTCAACAAATGTTTTGCCAGCTCAGAAAACATAGAAAAGATATGTCAAGCGTGCCAAAAAAAAATGGGCAAAGACAGCAACAACCACTGAGGATGATAAAAGTGTCAGCAATGACGAATAAATCAAAATATATCAGCCATGACGAAGGAAAGACTCATGAGATAAGAGAAATCTCCATTGGACATATGTGTGGTGAAGGAAGACATCAAAAAATAAATCAACTCCCACCGGACAAGTGTGCGATAGCCATGTAAAGAAAAAAGAATGTAAGCATCAATGTAACCGAGAGAGTGTCTATATAAACTCTCAAGGAGTAGCAAAGAGACTCACTCGAAGTAGAGGAGAGTCTCGATCGATATGTGTATGTTCTAAGTCTTTCTATTTAATAAAAGAACTTTGTTCTTATTCCATTCCAGATCTCACTGCAGTTCTTGATATGAGTCTCGTATTCTAATCTCATAGCGTAAGAAACCAACTTTAGCTAGAAGATAAAAATCCTTGTACTACCATAGAGAAGGAAGACTTATGTGTAATCCATTACACCCCCATTCGATATTATCTTCACTAGTCGAGAGTTATCTCTCCCTTATTCTATCCCGGAGGCCATCGTCCAAAAACTCTGATCAAGCAAAAGAGTGTGCAAGGATGTAGGGACATGAAGGCTATCGGATGATAATGAGTTCGAGATCTGGAACGTCTAGATCTAAGGATTACTTCTCTTAGAATTTGTTAAGAGAAGATCGACTGACGTTGAAGATGGAAGGAAGTGAGGTGGGAAACACAAGTATACAGACTTGACTCGTCCTTTTATCGGTTGTCGTTTATTTATATTATAATCACCATATTTGCTATGAAAATTAAATTTATCTCTTTTATAGGCTTTTTGAACTCTTTTTACTGTAATCCAATGGTCGTAAGGTGTTAATAATTGAATATAATGTTGTTGTTGTATATATAACTTAATTTTTTGTTTGAAGTTATTTCCCAATAATATGTCTTCGTGTGCATATTTAGGGGTATAACATGGCAGACATGTAACTATATGTTTTCCTAAAATAATTTTAGGTTTTCTAACTCCATGAGTTAACGCATGCCATTTTCTATAAAATCCATACCATATAATGTAAGTAATGTTGTAATGTATTTTTCAGGGAAGCATTGTCTTTGGAAAATGTAAGATCCTGCACCAGTATCTAGGAATGCATGAAAGTATTCCATTCTATATTCTTCGTATATAGTTCCTGCTACGATATAGACACTATATATACTAGTCATCCTCTTTTTTCCAAAAATACTCATGATTATTGTGTGTAAAATATAATCCCTCACATTGTAAGGAAAATGGCTCCATTTGTTGTAATGCACTCATTCCAAAAATAATTTCTATATCATCATTACGACTATATGATTGTACATAGAGTGTTATGTCAATTTTTATATTTTGTATTTTAATTGGAACAATAGCTTGGTGTGTTATTTGATATTCATGTCCATCAAAATTTCTATATGCATAGGGTGATCCTATGGGTATTTTTTCTATATAAGGTATCATTCCTTGTTGGATAAATGAAGCTCCTATTCTTGAATCTATTAATATTGTGGTCATATTTCATTCTTGTCGATTGAAATATTTTCCATATAGTTTATAATTTCTAGCATTTCTGTTGTCTTCTAGAATTCTTAAACTTGTTGTCCTTTGTAAGTTTCTTAATATTGGTCTTAATCTACCATTATATCTATCTGCATTTGCTCTAGTTTCTTCTATTCTATCTCCATTAGTTAGTTGTAACTGATTTCCTTCATATCGTAATCTTCTTGGATTTTGTTATCTGTTACTAAAGGTTTTTCAGAAACATCTATATTCATATTTTCTAGAATCTTTATTTCTAAAATTATGTCTGACTTCGTAGTTTTTCCTATATCATTAAATATATTAGGAAGTATTATAATATCTTTATCTTTAAAAATTTTAGAGTGATGTGTATTACTTAGAGCATAGCTAATTATATAAGTTATTGAGTAAGGAATGGATACCTTTTTCATAAATTTTGATCTTTGAAAATATTGTATTAATCTTAAAGTCCTATTTATATTGTTGTCTTCAATGTTCACACTTATTTTTTGATAAATATTAAAAATTAATTTTTGATGACTGAGATTTCCCTATAATATTCCTAACGTTGCATCTTTTCTATCATTTATTATATTATCCATTAATACAATATTTATAGGTGAATCTATTCCTTCTCAAAAGATTGCTTTTATCATCATATGAATAGCTCCTATATGAATCCATCCTATTTTAGATCTATCTTTTATTTTATTTTTTTCCCTTCAGGTCTTCTTTTTGAAGTAAAGGTATATTATTCAATTTTTAGTGTATTCTATTTGCATAGGCATTTCTCTATTAGTTATTCCATAATAGAAAATATGCTTTCTTTGAGTAATTTTTTCAAAGAGTGATGTTCTAAATCCATCAGAAATCTCTAATCTTAATTCGGTGTTTCTTATTCAATTAAATAGTTTTCTATCTAATAATACTTCTTGCGAAAAAAATCTTGCTTCTTCCTGGTAATCTTCTATTATTTCTTCTTTAGTCTGATTCTATGTCTGATAAATAATAGATTGATCCATCTAAATGTTCATCGTCTGTTATTTGAACAAATTCTTATACATTTTCTATTTCAGAAAGTTCTTCCTCTATAATTTTCTCGAATTGTTTTTCACTAATTTTCTTTGATCCTCTTTTGGACATTCCTGTCATAGTGTCCTTTCTCTTGGCATATAAAGCATTTGCATACTTTTGGTTTCTTTGCATTTTTATAGTGATTCTTTTTTTTCCTATAATATTTTTTATTTGGATTTGGTTTAAATCCAAACTTTTTTCTCTTTTTAAATTTATATTTATTTCTTCCATTATACCACATTGGTTTGCATCCTATAGTTATTGGATAGTTTAATTGTGAACAACAAAGTCCATGTTTTACTACTTTATTTGTTTTTCTACTCAGTGTAGCTTCAGCACACCATTCTTCTAATTTTATTTTTAGAAATTCTATTCGTCCTCTGAATGTATCTGCTCGTTGTCCAATATATTGAGGGTATAATTGCTTGGCTTTAAACCCCCATGGGTCAGGTACTTTTATATAAAATAGATTAAATGGACTTTTATTAGTTACGTTTTCTTTGTCAGTTCGATCATATATTTTATAGAAGTATTCATAAAATTTAAATATATATTCATCTATTTGACACGTCACAGAATTTCAGGTTATACAATAAAAAGGAAAATCTTTGCTTTTCCTTTTCTTTTTCTACATTTGTTTACATTTCATGTTTCTCCTCGAAATTCTCTTTTTAATTCGTTTTCATAATTATTTACTACTTATGCTAGGGTGACTATTGTTCCTTTTATTGCTTCTTTATCATTGTTAGTTAATATTTTCCACCAATCTGCTGCGATTCCTTAGATGATTAAATGACAAAATCTCACTGTAGTGTATATGTCATAGCTTTGTGATGTTATTGATAAATATGTGGCTTTTACCCATCTTGTTATGGTTTCATCAATATTTCTAACACAGTTTAGATTTAAATAAATTCTGTTTGTACTAATATATTCTTGATTCATATAGTGTAATGGAGTTTTTAAGGCAATATTGTGTGGTCTTCTATCTGATGCCCAGTTTATTCCTTCATACCTATTTCTATTGGTAGGTTTTCTTCTAAACGTAGAATCTGACCAGTATCTAGCTCATGATTGCTCCGGTGTTTCATTTCTACTGCCTTGTCCACTAGGGACAGTTGTAGGCATAGAGACTTTAGTTCTTAAAGATTCTCCTTCTATCAGTTTTAGGTTTATGGTTCTTAACTTTTCCATTAATCTAACGATTTCTTGACTTAGATTATCTAATTCTTCTGCATCAGCTTCTAAATATATGTTTTCTAATTGTTCAATTTTGAAATCATCTACTTCTTCTATCTGAAGAGGACATAGACTTATGTCGTTTCCACTTGTTTGGAATACAATTATTCTTGATATACATACGTTATTTTATTTTTCATATAAGTATTCCATTATTTTCTGTAATTCTACAATCATTTCCTAAATTTTTAGAAATTTTTTTGAATTGTTTTTGTGAACCTGTGCCGCTAATTTTCTATACATATTATTCAATATTTACTTCAAATTCTAGATCTAAAGCTTCATATATATTATTATCTTCATTTTCAGATCTGTTCGGATGGTTACCAGGCTCTAACACCACTTTACTTTTGGCAGAACTTTTTGATTCTGTTATCATGCTTCAAAAACATACTCGAACTGCCCTTACGGGTGTTGTATGCTTTCTCGACATTGTAATACTGTCTATGATTGTTACTTATTTTAAATAGGATTTTTAGTATTTTGTTCTTAATTCAACTTTTAAACGGATAAAAATTCTTCGCATAACAAACTATAGCTTATAACAAAAAATAGCAATACTTTGAGTATCATAGAGAGCAAGATTGTATGTATACATGTGTTGTCCACCTCGCTTCCTTCTATTTTCAACATCAGTCGATCTTCTCTTAACAATTTCTAAGAGAAGTAATCCTTCTATCTAGACGTTTTGGATATCAAACTCCTTATCATCATGTAGCCTTCATGTCCCTACGTCCTTGCACACTCTTTTACTAGATCAGACTTTTTGGACCATGACCTCCCGGATAGAATAAGGGAGAGATAACTCTCGACCGGTGAAGATAATATGGAATGGGGGTGTCACTACAAGAAAAACTAGTAACAACGGCGGAAAAAGTTTGTCGTAATTGAGATAAAGTTCGACGTTATTATTAATAATAGCAAAAACTAAAAGTCGCCGCATGTTGCCGTTATTAGTCTTGCCGTAAATACCTTTAACGTCAACTAATTTCGGTCCATCGTGAATAACAACAACGATAGCTAATACATTCTATCACTAATAGTTATAATGATGACAAGAATTGTTTATCGTTGACGGTAGTAACAACAACGCGATTCTGCCGTAACTATCAATTACGACAACTTAATAAATTTACAATATTTTTAATTAAACTCCTGTCAAAAATAATTTTGTATAAATGATAATCTCTATATTATATTCACCATGAAGAGTCACTGATATTTTGCCTTTTGTGAGACGATTCAATAAATTTGTTGCAATAAACATCCAAAAATTTCATTTTATTGCATCAAACAAAATGTCGATACACACAGGGCAGGAAATAGCCCTTTTCCCCTCAAACAAAATACACATACAATATTTCATATGTCTATATCTGTAATCACGGTTCACTAGCTAGTCGTTGTAAGAGACACTATCGGCATGCAATACTCATGTTTTCTTTTTGTTGATTTTTCTTTATGAATCATACAGACGCAAACAAAACTGTAGAACTGAATAATAGCGCTCCGCACATTACATCTATCGACATTCATGTATGAGCAGAGACGAAGCTTTCTGTTTCCTATTAGAATTAACTGCAACAAGTCACCAACAGGAAAATCTGGAGACGATGCTTTCAGATCCTTGTTAAAATTGACCACAACAAGATCATCAATAGTATCACGACGCCACCTGCGGTTAACAAAAACAAAAATAAACTATATAAGCAGCCTTCGTGAATTGAATAGAATCAAGATAAACAAAACAGTTAAATAGGACATAATGAACATAAAAATATATATACAGCTATAGCACAACGTAATATCACTACAGAAAAACACTCTGACGGTACACACAGCTACACCTGACTACAGCCAGCCAAACTAGCCCTAAAAGGAACTTTCCACGATAAAGAAGCTAGAGAAAAATATTGATGTACTAGTGCATACAACAGAAATTCATGTCTAGCTAATATGCATACTACAATCGCAAAGAAAACACTGAAAAGAGTTTGAAAGACTATCTAATCAAACCTAACAGGAAAACAGGTGTTGGACAGGGTACACTTCAGGAAAAATCTGCTCAGTGCTACAATTTTCTCAGAAACTATCATTTGATTGTATTCCGAAGGAGGCCTGCTTTCTCATATTACATCGTGATTGCAACAAAAGTGAATCATAATTCTGTCTGAAAATAGAGGGGATGCTCATTAACTTTGACTATTCTGATAATAGCCTAATAACTAGTAGCCTGTTCAGCCAGGATGTGAGCTGGAAACTATCAAAGACGTCGTGGACTGGAATCCCATACAACATCTCCCAATTTTAAGAATTTGCTGGGATGAACAGTCAGGCCAACAGCAAAAGTAGAATGGAACTATGGTAGATGATGTACTCACAGAAGAGATAGTCATGATAGAGACCAGCAATCTGAGGGTTCTTACTACATACCAATCTCCCAAAGTACCGGTCCATCAGTGAGGGTCTAATAGGGCATACCTATCGATCTGTTTTTTATCACTTTGATCGAAATGGTGTGCACATGGACACAGTGTTACAGTTTATGATCTCTTCTGATATGCTATGAAACATATTCCTGAACCCAACAGGCCCAAGATCTTAGCAGCACATGATGAGGTTTAGCTATGGAAGTGTCGCAATATTCAGGTGGACATATATACTGAAAAAATGCTTCCTCAACCCAAATCTCATGAAATGGGCAAAGATTTAGAATACAAGTAGCCCTACCCTACTAGCCAGACGTGGAGGACAAAAGGTCAATAACACAAACTTCATTTTATGCAAAATTTATAAACAAAAGATGCAGAGGTGGAGTTTTGAATATTGAGGTTTGGAAAATGGATAATTCGAAAGACGGTATATGAGTTATAATCCTTGACAATTGAAGGAGAAATTCAAACAAATGGCATCAAAAGGTGCTGTTATGGGGTGTAAAATGAAGGCTTTATGGAGAGAAAAAAAGAGAGAGAAAAGGTTTTGATAGAAGCAGTACAAACGGCAGAGATGGTAACCAAATCTTAGGTCGAGCAGGCTAGTACAATAAATGAAACATTCTAAGGGGATGGGTTGGTTATTACCAATAAATTCTTCACTAAAGATATAATTAGAAATCGCTACGGACAAAGATATTCTTACGTAATGAGGTTACAGAAAAGAAATCATGTAAGACTGTCATGAGGGTACTATCCTGCTGCCTGGAATAGATATATCGTTTGATAAACTAAATGCACTAAATTAGATTGATACTTTTCCAATCAAGACATGTTTAACTAGTGTCTCGAACTGTCTATTCTACATATCAGAAACATAGCTTAGCAAAAACATACAAGAACTAAATTTTGTTTCCAGTTTAATAGGCTTTTCCTTTATGCAATGGGTCATCAGTACGCTCCTAAATCAAATTGGTGACTTTGAACGAAAATTGAACACCACAGTTCAAACTTTAAACCAATGACAAGTTAGACCGTTCCTATGTGAGCAGGGTCAATATATTGGGCAACACATTTTGCAAAACTAGAACAGATTGTTTTGGACATAATAATAACTGCACAGGAAGGTCACACAGTTCCAGGAAATGATTGTTTTAAGTAGCAGACATGAGCCAGTTTGAAGCTAGGATCGAGTATCTAACGAGATGAATAACCAGAGAAAATTGGTGGCAAGAACCACAACAGATACAGATTTTTCTGGATGGTCTATTCATGTTAATGGTCCATCTCTACACACGGCTTTGACCTGTACAAGTTTTGATACATCACAAACTGAATGCCACAATAGTTATAACTACTAATAGGCCTACATGACAAACCATTTAAAGATGGAGTATATAATGTTGGTAGTGATTGTGTCGACTACTTCAGCATCCCCTGGCCTGATCAAACCCAAAGGAATCCTAATCAGATTGCCAACAAGCTAGAATATCCATATAAGTATTGTCAGGGCTCTCTGTTCGCGCTTGAGTACGAAGGAGCTCCCTTCATGTCCTGAACAGAAACCTCACAACAGGAATAGGTAATGCAGACATTACCATGAGTTCGGCTTTGCTGTTCCTTGTTTCAGGAGGAGCAAGCTCCTCCGTTATTAATCAACTTGCATGTGTCCCTGTTCATGAATTTGTAGGGTGGGGATTATATTGGGATTACACATGGCATTATCTTAAACAAGGTACAGCTAGCTCCTTGTTTAATTAGGAACAGCAAATCCTACCGGCATCACCATGCGTGTTATGTGTTATTATTTTCACTTGATAACTATCCCTCTATGAACATCGCCTAAGTAGGTATTTCACCCTATCTTTTACCAGTTGCATTGCTAAGGACTTTGATGGTACCCCTAGAAGCCTGAGACCTTGAAGTGATCATGGTCTCAAAAGGAATGTCGTCACTCTTAGTCTCCAGTGCTCCTACAAATTCTTTCGAGCACGATCAATGGATACATTAATTGGTACTCTTGTATTTAGATCTGCATTTATTTCTTCCTTTACCATCTTCATTTAAAATGTATTTGTGTTGCATTACTTATCATCATATTTGGCCAATGTTCTTGACATAACATCTTTGCAAGTTTATTTCCCATTTTGAAATTAGAATAAAACGCATCACTAATTATGGGTGCCAGACGTTTGTCGTCCCAATATGGATCACATTGAGAGGCCGACGTGTGTTCTTAAATGGATCCTTCATTAATGTTATTACTTCCCATTTTCATGCATGCATTGTAAGGCAGTCGTTGAGTTTTTCCCTGTCTTCTAATTTCCCAGTCAACATTCAGATACCATATCTAGTGATCAATTTGTATATTCTCAAATCCATGCATAGGTTTCTAGAGATCATGATTATATGTCGTGCTTGCAACTTATCTTGCCTGACGAGATGTACAAATTGCAATCACCTTCTACCATCTACTATATTCTTATAGCCAAACAAGGCAACTGCAAAATAGATGATTCACCATGTGCTAGCTAATACATAATATTTGCCCACCTATATAGTTTCAAAGCCCATGACATTGATGTATTTTATAGAAATAATTATAGTATATGCACAAAGTTATTCATTCATAGATATAAGAACAAGGAGTAGGAGGGAATCTCTAATATTTTTCGAGAAGACACCACCTCACAATATCATAATCTTTTCATAGAGTATAGAGTCATCCTTTGTAGTGGTGTGAAACTGTGAATCATGTTTTAGTAGTTAAAACTTACAACTAATGTACGAAGCAAATAACGAGGTTCGTTAAAAATTTTTATCTATTTGCTTGTTGGTTGATGGATTGCGAAAGAAATACATAGCTCACTATGTTTGACTGCAGATGCCTTTATTTTTCTCTTATTATTTGAGTTAGCATTATATTTCTTAAAATATACACAAATATACTCATTAATTATGAGCTTACCATCAATTAAAACAAACAACCATGTAGTGTTAAATAGTGTTACAATTACAATCAAAACATAAAGAAAACTTTGTAGTATTAGACTACCACAAACATGCATACACTCCATCATAAATGTACTTAACTTATATACAAATCACTCAAATATGACATGTACACATCTCCAAAAGATCAGGTTAAGAGGCACTTCTTTGTTATCTTTATTAATCAATAGTAAGAGATTGGTTACAAAATAAAAATGTGATGCAACTATAAATCATTCAGACACACCTAATTTTATTCTCAATAAATCAAATGATGCTTATATATAACTTGAGGAAACTATTCTGATGTTATATCTATTATTTCCAAAATGATAACACATAATATAGAGAAGATATATACATGCAATTATATTCCTTTATAATAAGGTTTACATCTGAATTTTGATTAGTAATTCCCAGTAGCGCTAATCACTCACTTGAGAAACAATATGAATCCATTAAGCTTTGAGTGTATAATACAATATATCTAGAAAATGAAATTGATGTCAGATAACTATATTATTGAAACCTATAAATTCCATTAATTTTATTTTCACATATGGAATTCAATTTTAAAATATTTTCAATATCAAAGTTCCAATATATATATACATATATATATATATAGGTTTAGGTCACAAGAAAATGTATTTGGTTGTGGTGGTATTATCATACAACTGCACATATAACATACAATAGAATTGAACAACAAGGACTATAGAAAGTATTGTTATGTTGGATCCATTTCCTTTATGCTATAGATTGATTGAGACATGGTATAGTACTAGCTTATACAAAATGGTTCATATGAGCTCAAGATTTAACCAACAAAGGACACTGAAAGTATGCATCCGTCAATATGTTTTATATATCAATACGGAATATTTAGAGGTCAAACTAGGGTAGACAAGATAGCGAACTAAATATTGTAATGCAAACTTTTTAGGACTCATTATATGTCCTTATATGCATTTGGTCTTTTTTACTTTTTAAATAATTATACTATGGTTAATAAAAGATCATGCCCTCACTAGTTTAACAGACTTTAATCATTGAAGGAACAACATATATTTCTAACCTGGTCTGCTTGGCAGAAGAAGCCAAGTGGAATTGTGCTAGTTACATAATGGATATCCACTTTGAACCAGAGGTAGAACATAGTGAAGGCTGAAGGCTACTGCAATCGGCTTTGTAGGTAACTCATAATAGTAAGCATTTGATCAACATTGTTAAGGACTGAAGGCTACTGCAATAGCTGAACAAATTTATGTTCAACACATAATTATTCTTCAAAGACAACAAATATCTAAACAAGTGGCCTAGGACTGAAAATATGATATAAAATCTCTTACATATGTTCTTCAGCCAGCCAGGAATCATAGCCCACTTGGTAGGCAACATCATAATAGTTAGCATATGATCATCATCAATAAGGACTGAAGGTTGTAGAGAGCAAATAGAAAAGTAAGAAAAACAACCCTCTAGTGAAGGTTTGCAATTAGGAATAATCTCAAGTAGAGAACAAATATATCTATGTAAACCATCAATATATACCCACTTCTTGGATACCTTCTTGAAGGAAGAAAGTGCCTTTCTTATCACCTTGTCCATGTTATTTATTCTACAGTCAAGTCAAATTGGATTTAAAGCTAGATCAAATTGGTTTAAACCCCTGTGTTCAAAATGAATCAAATTTCATCTACATTAAAATTGGATGCAAAAAAACTTTTATTTAATTCATGTACACATACATAAGTATCCTAGAAGCAAATCTTATCCAAGGATGGCATTGTTTAGGTCATAAGAAAATGTATTTGGTTGCGACAGTAGGAGCATACATCTGTAGATCACATACAATAGATCTAAAGAATATATTTAATTGCTCATGTAAATTAAATTCTTAGATAATATAAAAATTCTATAAAATGTATGCTTATACCTAGGTCCTTTTATAATAGATTCATAATCCCAATTGAATGTGAGCCGTTGAACTGCAATAATCTACCTATTTGGCATCACATAGAATATATAAAAGAAACACTTAATATTGCATACCTCTCGTCATTCTTGTTCTTTGTCTCTTTCCATTCTTCCTCATCCCTTATTCATCAAAATATTCTAGAAAAAAGCACAGTTAAAAAACACATATTGCAGTTTGAATTTTAAAGAAGACAATAATAAATAGAAATGGAACCTACTCTCTTACAATTTAATTTGACACTGTAGTTTGCTTTTCCTTGAGCCATCGATGTGTATGCACCATTTTTTCTTGTTTCATTTAATACAAACAAGTTGCTCAAGAAATTTTGTATGGAAAACAACCTCACCTTCAGGATAGGAGCCTTCAATACAATACATGGTTTCAACTCTTATGTTTCAAAGTTTCTCAAGAAATTTTCATATCTACTCATGATCACTAGCTACAACAACTATAAACCATACATCAAGACAATATTCATTCTTCTCCAATAATGTTCCAAGAAAAAAAAAAACTAATTAAGATGTTCTATTTACAGCATTACATATAGAACAGAGTGCATAAAAAAAAATAGCATGACTGGGCATTAATCATATAGAAAATAGAAGTGTTTCAAACTACACATATAGACAACACAAGGAATCATAAATATTGCAATGTCCTCCCTTGACAATCTTTGAAATATTTGAGTGTCCTTTCCAGATTCGTCCATCATTCCCTGCCATATAGCATAGGTGAATACATTGATCATTAAGCTGAACTCTACAAGAATATACAAAATATATGTTAATGTATTGATGCCATGTGATACATGCATCCAATCTTCCAAGGATAATAGTAAAGATAAAACTTCATTTGATATATTGATCTATTTGAACTATGAAAAGTTTAGAAAAACCACTAAATTTTGAATGATAGTAGGAATGTAAATTCATCTTTCTCTTAGTTAACCTTGTAGCTAGTTTAGTTCATCATCTTCTGATATAGATACAGAAGAGGAAGAACCATCTTCATCCTCAGTAAACTGCAGAAGTTGTTGAAAGTTTTGATTATTGACTATCACATCAAGTATCTTTTCCACTTTTCTTAGGCGCTATTGTGTGGCTCGCTTTTCATCATTGACCACTTGAAGAGTTTCTTCTTGAACTTTTAAGGCTTGCTCCTTGTCTTTTAATTCTTGGTCCTTGGATTTTAGCTCATCCAACAACGAATTCTTTGTTTTGTAAGGCCCTCTAACATCTCTAGGTCTCACTCCTCCACCATAACTGGCTATGTATTTTTTGGTTCGTGATTCTCCATATACTTTCTCCACAACCTCAACAGGTAGGAGTGATGGCTCAGCTTCTTGAACACTTATGTTTTTTCCTATAAAAAATAATTATTCATAAAAACAAAAATAAAAATATTGTTAGTGACCCTGTAGATTAGGACTTACAAGAACTTGAGATGCCTCTATAGTAGCTAATGCATTTCCCTTCTTATGGCTCTCAAAATAAATTGTGCCAAAGTCAGGTGGTTTTCCATCTTTTCCTCCCTATAATATTCCCACGTTTAGCTATACACATTACAAAAGACATGAAAAATGAATATGAATGACATATAGATATGGACAACCATATGCCATGAAATTTCTCTCAGAGGCTTGCTACCAGTGCGATGAAGTAATTTTTTGTTCAACCCTTCTCTATTTGTGGTATTTCTCTTACTCAATGCCTACAGTCATATCAATAAGTACATAGATTACAACAACAAAATAATAATATAAAAAAAAAGTAAAAAGAAATGATGTGGTATTATTTTTATAGAATGTTACCAAAAAATTTTCACTATTAAAATGCTCCTTCACCATCCATTGCCAATCACTCTCAATTTCGATTGACATAGGCTTCCTTTGTAGTTGTTGTTGCATGTCTAACCCTTTAATAGTGTGGTACATCGCTGCCCTCCACTTTACCCATAACTCCTTCAGATGTTTCAAAGTATGACTTTTATATTCTTCCATCTTTTTGTTTGTAAATTTGTCCTAGAACAAGTACGACATAAATTTAGATATTGAATGATTCTATTTAAAAAATAAATGCATTATAATTACCACAACTTCTGCCCACATGTGTTCTTTTTGCCTTTCATTGACATCGTTCCAAGAATGCACCTTTATCGGACAAATATTCCAATCACGAACGATCCTACCCAAGTGTCTACTCCACACCTTATGATTTTTCCCAACTGGGCATCCTTGATAGAAGATGATTTCTAACTTGTTTCCTTCTCTTAATCTAGCAACCTTTTTACATTTGTTACTTCCTCGACGTCTCACAACCTTCTCAGGGGCATTAGCTGTAATTAAGATCAGAATTTTGATACACATTCAGATTACATCATATAAAGTGTTAACAAATATTTTATGGAAAGAAAGAGAACAAAGAAAGAAGTCCAACAAACAACATGTGACAAATTAGGCAATCACATACAATGTGAAAAGTATTTCATGGTTGTAGTCTAGCATGTTATAACCTACTAGATAGATAGGAGAGAACAGACACTAAATTTTAAAAAAAATTGGGACAGTATAAATAACTAATTAACAACAGTTTTATTTTTTATCTACAAAAATTAGTATTCAATGTGCACGAACTCTTATTATTAAGTAAAGACAATTAAACATACATGTTGGTATCTCATTGATGGCATGAGAATCCATTACTTCAGTAGAATTGCACCCTTCTTGCCGGATAGGAGCATCTTCAGGAGGTGTAAAATCATTTTCATTTGGTGGGTAAGGAACTACAGCATTGTAGACTTCATTTTGGATAGGAGCATCTTCAGAAGGTGAAAAATCATTTTCAGTTGGTGGGGAAGGACCATTTCTCGGTGATGGATTACACCCATTTGATGGTGGGCCGATTTTTCTTAGCGGAAAGGAAGAATTTTTTGATAATGTAGGAGATTGGGAATGGTTGATGCTTCGTTGGGAAGATGAAGGCCTTGTCCCACTATTTAAAAATGAAAAATGATTGCTACTTGAGTCAATAATACCAGTAATACCACTTGCTATAGGATTTGACATACAACTTCTATGCTCTAATACACGACCATGACTCTTCCCTATAATACTTAATTGTTGTGGAAGGATATACTTCTTAGCCTTAGTCTTTTCCATCAAACCCTTCTCACTTTTAGATGTGCTTATAACCATTTTCCTGCATCACAATCAAGGTTAGTTGAAAAGGAGATATTTTCAAAAATCAAATGTAAATGACCATGCTATGCATAATATATGATGAAAGAAATTATAAGAGGAGATCATCTTCACAAGAATGTTTCTCAATAAAACATAATTGAAATTGAAACATTCACATATACTTCAAGGGAAAAAATGTTTTAGTTATTGTTATCAATATCAATTGCATCATCTTGTGCTTCTTCAACATGAACTGGATCAAACATGTCTCGTGGTTCAACCTTTGTAACAACATGCCACCCCTTGTTAATGTGATCATTTGCATAGAACACTTGGGATGCTTGTGTGGATAAAACAAATGGTTCACCCGTTTTCCAAATACGTCTGCAGTTAACACTTGTGAAATCATACTCATCAATCTTTACTCCTTTAACTTTATCAGCAACATCAAACCAATCACATCGAAACAAGACCACCTTATTATTACCCATGTATTACAATTCTATAATTTCAATCAGTTTCCCATAGTAATCTATGCTACCTCCACTACCATCATCACCAACGACAGCCACTCCACTACATTGTGATGTCAATCTCGTATCATGGGACCTAGTGTGAAATCGATATCCATTCACTAGATAACCATAAAAAATTGTAGCACATTTGAGTGGACCACGTGACAGTGAAAGTAGCTCATCCATCTTCTTACTTTTATTATTCACATATTGATCAGCAACCTAATATATCAGAATTATAAAAGAATTAGTAACACATAACTAGTATATTTGTACAGTACCATGTGAATACAAAAAAAATGTCTTACCTTCATCTTAAACCACTCTATGAAATTCTCACTTATTTTTGTAAGAGGTATATCTTCCACGTTTACTTCTTGACTTTCATAATATTCTCTACAATAAATAAGTAAAAAAGCATATGTAATGAAGTTAATTAAATTCATCTAAAGACCATCAATAGAAAGAGACACGAAAGGAGGTTAGGACTCACTCAATGTATTGTTTGACTTCTTCACAATTGTTTAGAATGTATATATGAGCCTGCTCCAACATGAGTGCATCAAGGTCTCTTGTTGTACCACTACCTAGCCCTCTTCCCTGGTATGTAAAAATACTTAACATTGTTGATTCATTTACACCACCATCATAATTCCTATCAAGACGATTGAAACTTGTCTCAACTTTATGCAAATATCTTGAACAAAGATTCATGCATTCTTCTGCTATGTATCCTTCTGCTATTGAACCCTCAGGACTGGTCCTATTGCGGATGTATGACTTTATTGTAAACAAGTTTCTCTCTATTGGATACATCCAATGACCATGAATGGGTCCACATAGCATAGCCTCATGTGCCAAATGAATAGGCAAATGCATCATAACATCAAAAAATGTTGGGGGGGGGGAATTTTCTCCAACTTACAAAGAGTAATTGGAATTTGTCTTTCAATTTTAGAACCTAACACCTTAAAAAAACGAGACAACTCAAGTATTGGTTCATAAACAAACTTAGGAAGAAGACCACGCAATGCTAAAGGAAGTATGTGATGCAACAATACATGATGATCATGACTCTTCAACCCTGAAAGCTTATTCTCTTTTAGGTTCACACACTGTGAAATGTTTGAAGAAAATCCATTAGGAACTTTTAAATCCTTCAAAAATCTACAAAACTTGTGCTTATCCTCCCGAGATAATGTGAATGGTGCATCAGGCAATATAATTTTACCATCCCTTGTCATTGGGTGTAATTCATGTCTGATGTTCATTGCCTGCAAATCAAGACGAGATTTGTAATTGTCCTTTGTCTTATTCTTCACATTCAAAAGAGTTGCCAAAATACTATCACATATATTTTTCTCTATGTGCATCACATCTAAAGTATGTCGTATCAAAAGATCTTTCCAATAAGGAAGCTTGAAGAAAATACTTTTCTATTCCAGTTGTCCCCCCTATTCTTGTGTAAAATTTTCTTGGAACATTTACCCAAAACATTCCCTTCAAGATTTTGGACTTGAATAAGGATGTCATCACCCGTTAATGGTGTGGGTGGTCTTCCCTTCTCCATAGTTCCATCAAATGCAGATTTATTCCTTCTCCAATGGTGATTTAAACGTCGATGACCCATGAAGCACTCCTTTCCACCATTAGCTAGTCTAATTGAATAGGTATCCTTGTGACAACATGGACAAGCAAGCTTTCCCTTAGTACTCCAACCTGATAACATCCCATATGCAGGAAAATCATTTATAGTCCACAAAAGTGCTGACCGAAGATTAAAATTTTGATGTGTAGTTGCATCATATGTTTGTATACCAATATTCCAAAAATCCAACAATTCTTCTATTAGAGGTTGTAAATAGACATCAATAGCATCCCCAGGACCATCAGGACCAGGAATTAGCATGGATAAAATAAAATTAGGTTGCTTCATGCACATCCATGGAAGCAAATTATAGGGAATAAGAATTACAGGCCAAATACTATATGATGATTTAGAATTATTGAATGGTTGAAAACCATCACTAGCTAGGCCTAGTCTGACATTCCTTGGATCTTCACAAAATGTTTGATGAAGTTCATTAAATTTTTTCCATGCCAAGGAATCAACTGGATGACACAAATCCCTGTCAGAACTCTTATCATGATGCCATTTCATTAGCGCAGATGTTTTTGTGGACATAAATAGCATCTGAAGGCGAGGCTTTAGTGGAAAATAACACAATATCTTTGCTGCTACCTTCATTCCATTTGATTTTAGTTTCTCTTCCCCACTACGCTTGTCATGTTTCCATCTTGAAGTATGACAAAATCTACATTCATTAAGAGCACAATCTTCCTTCCAAAATAACATACAATCATTCACGCATGCATCAATCTTATCATATGAGCAACCAAGATCTTTGATTGTTTTCTTTGCTTCATAATAAGAGTTGGGCAAGGTTGAGTCATCTGGGAATAACTCATCTTTCAACAATTCAAGTAGCATTGTGAAAGAATGATTGCTCCATTTCCCAAGACTCTTTATGTGAAGCAACTTTACTAATGCAGACAACTTTGAACCCTTTGAGCCCTTATAAAGAGGTTTATTGAGGTCATCTAACAACCTAAAAAATATTTGAGCATCATTGTTAGGTTCCTCTTCTTCACTATTATGGTTGTAAAATCCCATGTCTTCACCATTTCTCTGAAAATGATGGTGGTTTGGATGCATATCTTGAAGAAGCTCTAACATCTCATCATCAGTTTCATTATCTTCTTGATTGTCATCATTTTGAGAGTCTGAGTCAGATTCATGTCCTGTTTCACCATGATGATACCAGAAGGTATAACTCCTCACCATACCATAAACCATTAAGTGTGTTTTCACCAATTCATGAGAAATAGAAGAAGCATTCATACAACGAACACATGGACACTGAATTTCATTTCTGCCTATTTATCGGCATGCATAGACCAAAAACTCATTAACACCAATTTCATATGTTGGATCATCAAGACATTCATCAAAAAGACTAATCCTTCTCTTATCTGGTACCATTTTCTACAAAGAAAAATCACATAATAATTATTCAAAAAATATAAGCATCTATAATCGAACATTAACATTTACAGTTGTTGCTTTTAACTGTTAAACCATATGTGGATAGGCGGTTCCTTTTTCCTAAGGGGCACCTAGGAAGTCTAGGAGCCTAATTTGTACTAAAAAGATTGCATACGTAGTAGAAATTTTGATCGTTACTTATAACAGTCTACCCAATTTGGTCAAAACAGACCAAATTTCGACAAATAAGACCTATTTCCTCCAAATCAGACATGTTTTCCCAAAACCAGACCTAATTTAACCTAAATTTGGCCAAAATCAAATCTAATTTTGCATAACCTGACTAAACAAACCATAATTTCTATAATTTATCCTATTTCAAACTAAATGATGCAAGTTCAGGCATCATTTAGACTGGCTTCCCCTAAATCATACCTAATGTAAATTTCCCTAAATCACACCCAAGGAAGCATGGACACCTTTCTAGACAAGGACACGAATACGGATATGGACACGGGACACAACAATTTTCTAAAATATAGGACACAGACACGACATTGGATGAGGGGATTTTTTAATATATACATATATGTAGCTAGGTATACTGGATGAACTAAATTCCTTAAAAAATGGAATGGAATTATATATTTATGTACAAAAGTATAATATCATATGAAAATCAAAGTATGTGTTTGTGAGTGTAATGGAAATAGTACAAGTAAAAAATGAAACACCACGCTTTTGTCCAGTAATTAAAGTAGATTTTCCGAGTATATACATGAGTTCTCGTTACTCAACTAACCAGTTTATTAGGCTTTAATATGTTTCTTGATATATTATTCAGCTTAGATTTTACATTTTGCTTCTTTTAAACAGATCTATTTACATCATTAATCAGATCTCGGCTTATCTTTCCATTTCCTCAATGACAAGACATAAACAATGACTAGAAAAAAACAGTGGTTGTATATACAGAATTTGCACTCTAAAAAAGGAAATTGCAGCAGCTGCTGCTGCATTAACGTGTCCAGGGAGTATCCGGGCAGTGTCCAGCTGTGTCCGGGCTGTAAAAAATGACCACAACGGTCAGGACACGTCATGGTTGTGTCCAAAATGTTTTGGGTCGTGTCCGAGAAGTGTCTGTGTCCAACGTGTCAGACACGGACACGGGGGCTTCCTAGAAGTGTCCGTGCTTCCTAGATCACACCTAATGTAAGTTTCCCTAAATTAGATGTATTTTCCCAAAATTAGACTGGCTTCCCCTAAATCATACCTAATTTTCTACACGATGATGTGATTTGGCATAAACCAAACCTATTTCAACCATAAAGTGATTTAGACTGATCAAAATTGACTAAACTCAAAGCCAAATCATGCTAATTTAGCCTAAAAATTGTTTAATTTGGGTGTAAAGGGACTTTGAGGCCCAATTAATATACTTAATAGGTTAAACCTACTTTGGGAAGCCTAAGGCACTTAGATAAATAAGCATTTATAATTCAGCAAATAATGGACGAGTAGTTCTTTAATCAGTTTTTTGTCTATTGGTTATATACTGGTTTCTAATAATGCATCCCTATTTGCCATGTTATTCAACCTATTTATTACACCTTTTACGCATCACATCTACTTGACCTAACTAGACCTCATTGGCCTAAATTAGAGCCAATTTTGCATAGCATAATCTAGTCTGACCTTAGACCCCTAATATACCTAAACTAACTTAAATGAGACATTATTTGACCAAATTAGATTGTCCACACATAATCGTATCCTCCAAAATCAAAGTTTAGCATTGAAAATATTAAACTGGTAAGTGAATGAAGTACTTGGGCTGCATTTTTTCCAGCTAGATATGGAGACAACATTAGAATTGTAGATCTGAGAATATAATGCCTAATTTTTTTACAACTAATAGCATTAATATACCTTCCAAAAGACATATCTAATTCACATAGAAATATTTCGAGTGTAAATCATATTGTTGGTCATTCAAGGTTTAAAAAATATAATATATTTACTAGTAACATAAAAATACTAAGCTAAGCAAATATAACATTTTCTTATAAGAACAGTTAACTAAATCTACATGCAGTAAAATACTATCATGTTGAAAGACAAGCCAGTCTTGCGTATAAGAATTTCAAGATCCCTTATAAGAATTTCAAGCCAGTCTTACATCAAATTCACCAACACTTATGACAAATCCAAAAATCCCATTGCAGTCGTGGAAGACGACAAAGTTGGGGTATTTACTTGTCCCAGGATATGGTTGTACATGGTCGTCAAGTCATTGTTGTTTCCGTTCATCCCCATGTAACCTATGATTTTAACATATATGTTCACAGTCACAAAGCTGATTTGTTATTTCCCTATTATAAAAGAGATAATTCGATGTGATGGAGTATGATTTGTTCGTGAATTAGATGACTGCAATACATGTCCACACATGGACATCGTTTACTAAGAAGTCACGCCATTTTGTTTCCTTTTTGTCTTCATGTTACACTCATTGGTGATGTTAATCTTTCCCAAAAGGACGATGCCACCCAAAGCATACAGAGATTTAACACTTTTAATGTTATTACACTTATCATTTCTCCACACTGTAACTTTTCGGACTTTCAGTCATGCATGCCTTCCGACTTTGTCTTATAACTAAATGCTATGTGATTCAAAAAATAAGTCCATTTTCACTCACACAGATCTTTTACTTGGAAAGTACAAATTAGTACATTGTTAAATAAATATGATAAATCAACATAGTAATGTTAGTGTTCGTATACATAACATTCAAACAATCATCTGTCAGGATGTTTATATTTAATATATTGTATACTGAGTTGTTCAACGTATTTTAACAAATAAAAATACTCCATATGGCATATAATAACCAAAATAACTTTCTATAGTGGCACACACTTTCTACCTAATTATAGAACCACCATTTATATGATAATTATACTATGTAAAACAAACAACATAATATTAAGCATGTAATTCAGTTGGACAGAAGACAACTCGATTGTGATACCCCCAACATATAAACTTTATATTAGTAGATATATCCTCTCTCCTCATAAATTTATTTCATGAATAATTCTTATTCAATTATATCTATTACCTTCATTTTGATGGATATTCATGTGTCATTCCATTATTGTTACCACTGAAAGGGTCCACAAGTCTTAATATGATGTCTACAAGAAAGAGGGTGTGTATCCTACAAGTTTCTTATATTATGATGTTGAAGTTTTTATGTTTTGGGCAACATTTGATTTTTAGTCTCAACACAATAAATGTTTGCATATGTGAAATATGATATGTTAAATGTTTATCTTTTATTAAACAGTCTTGATATATTCTTTAATGAAGTAAGGTATAATTATATATATACCAAATATTCATTAAGCTTTTGTGTAACTAAATGCTATGTAATTCAAGAAATGAGTACAGATCACTGATATAGATCTTTTATTTAGGACAAAGAAATTAGTCCATTGTTCAACAGGGTCGAAATATGACTTTTAAATTAATTTCCGAATTTTTAGATGTAGTTAAAGGGAGTGGTGGAGCCATTCACAAAAACATAAGATAAGTGGGGTTACTTATGTTGGTGTTTGTATACATAACATCCAAAAAACCATCTGTAATGATCTATATGTTCAATTTATTGTACACTAAGTTGTCAGTATATTTTAACATATAAAAATACCTCCAACTTGCATATTAATAACCCAACTATATTTCTATAGTGGTAGAGATTTTCCACCTAACACTAGAACCACCCTTTAACAACAGAAATCATTTGGAATGGAGTAAGACAACAATCAATTTTTCCCATCTACTCTTAGCTTTTTATGAAAGGAGAAGGGGGAGAAACTTACGGACAAGAGATGCCCGTCAAAGTTATGAATAGCTTGATAGTCAAGCCTTATGAAACGTAAACCTTAAGGAAGGAGACACTCTCGCCGCCCTCCACCAGCTTGATCCGGGGATGCTACTGTAGACGAGCCTGACCTAGAGACGCCGCCCTCGACAAGTCTGACCTAGGGACGCTACTGCGGTCGAGCCTGGCCTACAGACGCCGTCGTTGGGGACGAGATTGGTATGGAGACTCAGTCGTGGATGAACCAGACCTGAAGATGTGGCCGCCGGGGATGAGTCTGATATGGAGACGCTGCCACACCACCGATGACCTCGATCTGGAGACACCACACCAGGACAGCCTTGGTTTGAACACACGAGAAAGACCTGGCCGCTGATTCACTCTTGCGCTGCCGCCAGCGAAAGAGGGTCAACTAGAACCCTGAGAGGATGCCCTCGAATCGGCTGCCAAAAGTCTATTTCGTAATAGAGAACAGATATGGCTAGGTATAGCATTGGGGGGAAAGGGAAAGTCATGGCTGCGATTGATGCGGGAGCGAGGGGAGAGTGGGAGAAGGGAGACGACTGTGGCATGCGGAAGGTGCCTCCTCCCACGGGTAGCGTGAAGGGAATTGGGGATCATGTTTTCCTTTTAGTTGATCTGATTTGTTTGGAGATATTTACGACGGAAAGATCATATTATTTAGGACCGTTTAATAATTTCGCCGTGTTTAACCGTGTTAGCAGCGGCAGTCTCATTTACTTGTTGTTGTTTAATATTAAATTACGTCAGGCAGGTCAAGTTGACGTTAGCTTTGTCGTTAAAGCTGGACTTTCCCGTAGTGACATCAGAACTGGGGATAGTGGTGAAGATTGAGAGAAACGAGATGACTATGGCACGTAGAAAGTGCCTCTTCCCGCGGGCGATGTGAAGAGAATTTTGGGGGCCTCTTCCCGCGGACGGCGTGAAGAGAATTGGGGTCGTGGGTTTTTCTTATATATGATCATTTGGAGGGAGGTATTCACGACAGAACCATGACACTAATTTCGGCTATATAAATATTTTATCGTGTTTGGCTGTACCAGTAGCGGCCATGTTATTTACTTGTCATTTTTAAATATCTAATTATGTCTAGAAGGTCACGTTGATGTTACCTTCGTCGTTAAAGTTGTAGTTTCTCGTAGTGTTGGTTAGGATCGGGTTTGGATCCGGTTAACAAAACCCACTCCTCATAGCTCTAGTTTATAGTTGGTTTAGGCACGGACTATATACTTCTTACTATTAGCCATTTGCTAGTGAAACATGATTGAAGCCAACGATTTCCTCGGTCAGATTATTTTTCTTTATTGTGAGAATGTATCTATCTTATATAATTATTTCACAATCATGTTGTACCTTGTATCTTTTGATACCACAACCGAAAAATGTTCCTACAATAGCACTTATTTTGAGAGATAACTGTGAGATGTAGACTTCCCAGGCCAGGCCAGTCAACTTTCGGTTGGGTTTATTTATTTTTGGTGATTGCTTTTGTTTTTAAACAAAACCATATTGGTTAGGACCGGGATTGGATTAGGTTCACGAAACCCAACTCGTTGCAATCACTATTCTGCTTATTTTGGAGCTATTTTTTATGACATTTCTTATGGGATATTTTAGATGGTTTCTTTTCTTTGGATCTAGATAAAATATACAGAACAGGGGATCAGGTTGATATGCTGAAATATAAATTCAAGTTATTTTATGAGCCCCATCTGGTTAGATACACTGCAATCATAACATGTTCATATATATTTTGTTTCTATTGCTAAGATGTGCTTAGGATATGTATTGATAACATATTTGTGTTCTTTTGATCAGATCTCAAAGACAACATGTTTCAAGTCTGGGATTGGATAGCTTATTGAACAAAAGAGGCAAACAAAATGATGATTTAATGGGTAGCTATAGTGAAGATTGGATGGATCATGTTGTTGGATGCAGTTGTGGATTATTTTTGGTATACTTGTATATTGTTGGCCCATTTATGTAATTCTAAAACTTGTAAAAAATTGTTTGGGTCGACAACTGAATGATGTAAATTATGTTGCTTGAAACAGAGCTGCAAATGCATGGACATTAGTTTGTACATGAAAACATGAATGTGATGTTCATTTATAATGATTTTTTAAAAAAGATATACTATTTTCCTAGCAAGTGCGAGTGAAATGGTCTTTTCCTTCGTGTTGTCTGCTCATGTATTTAATAATTGTGAGCAGTAGCTACTACTTATGTATTCTCTGTAATTTTTCTGTACAGGTTATTCTTAAATGGTAGGTTGGCTCATTTTACATGTTGACCGTTGTTGGACTATGATTACTACTGTAGGCCCTCTATTTTATTATTAGTATATAATGTTCTACAATGTTTTAACTGACTACTTTCAGTGCAGTAGATGTTGCATCATGTCCTACACCTAGGAAGGCCACAGACATGTTCTATACTTAAAGTATATTCTATTGTGTTGAATGTAGATCATGTATTGTGTTCTACCACTTTGAATATAGAATCAACGTTTTTCTCTAGTGGTAGGGGCCACTAGAGGAAGCAACAGATGATTCCGATTATATCTAAGGAACTCTGCAAGTTCCCAGAAAAGTCTTTTGCGAATTTATCAAAAACCAATCAGTAAAAATAATTTCTGAAACTGGAGTTACAAACCTTTTTGGTTGATTACGATCGAAGCCTAAGCTGAAGATGTCCTGCAACCGACGACCTCAGTCTGAAGACGCCACACCACCGGAAACCTTCATATGGGGACGCGAATGACGAGATGGAGATGCTGTCGTAGGTTGACTCCTATGCAATCTACCGCCTCTGACTGAGATCAACTAGAACATCGATTACGCCCTAGAATTGTCCGCCAACGATCTATGATGTAATATAGATCGACTACTGCTAGGTATATCGATGGGGAAAGGGATAAAATCATGGCCGTGGTGGACGCGGAAGCAGAGGAAAGTGGGAGAAGCGGGATGACTCTGGTGGGTGGAAGGCGCCTCTTCGTGCGGGTCTGGTGAAAGGAATTGGGGATCGTGTGAAGAACGACAGCCGACGCACGGATGCCACCTCTTCGTGCGGGTAGGGTGAAAATCGGAAATCGTGGTTCTTTTATCAGATTATGACCTATTTTGAGGCATTTGCGACGGAACCCTCGCAATATTACGACCAAATAATTATGTTGATGTGTTTAGTTCTGTTAATAGCGGTAATATTATATACTCATAGCTTTTTACTAGTCAATGACGTCGAACCTGGCACATTGACGCTAGCTTCGTCGTTAGTAATGCAATTTCTGGTAGTGTGTAACGGGTTACACACAAGTCTTCCTTCTCTATGGTAGTACAAGGATTATTATCTTATAGCTAAAGTTAGTTTCTTACGCTATGGGATTAAAATACGAGACTCATATCAAGAACTGGAATGAGATCTGGAATGGAATAAGAACATAGTTCTTTAATTGAACAGAAAGACTTAAAACATACACATATCTATCGAGACTCTCCTCTACTTCGAGTGAGTCTCTTTGCTAGTCCTTGAGAGTTTATATAGTCACTCTCTCAGTTACATTGATGCTTACATTCTTTTTTCTTTAAATGGCTATCACACACTTGTCTGGTGGGAGTTGATTTATTTTTTGATATCTTCCTTCACCGAACATTTGTCTGATGGAGACTTCTCTTATCTCGTAAGTCTTTCCTTCGTCATGGTTGACATATTCTAATTTATTTGTCATTGCTGATGTTTTTATCATCTTCAGCGGTTGTTGCGGCTGTTGCTATCTTTGTCCATTATGCCTTGGCACGCATAACATATCTTTTCTTCATGCTTTCTGAGTTGGCAAAACATTTGTTGACATCTGCAGCTGGACTATATCTGTCTGGTTTCTATCTTTTTTTGAAACCTTTCTAGATTAATTTTTGTTGACATACTAGTTCTTCTTGTAGTAGAGAGAATAAT
Source organism: Alisma plantago-aquatica (assembly GCA_963693085.1). NCBI lineage: Eukaryota > Viridiplantae > Streptophyta > Magnoliopsida > Alismatales > Alismataceae > Alisma > Alisma plantago-aquatica. The sequence goes on along the minus strand of OY856409.1, from coordinate 1,406,481,278 downwards.
TATATTGTTCAAAGCTTTGTGTAACCAGTTTCAGTTTTTGTTGATTAATTTTTCTATTACTTGGCAGAGAACTCTTAGTCCAAAAGCTCTCCTTACTTCAACAAATTCTTTGTCGACTTTGTTTTTTTTCTAATTCTTTTCTGTTAACTCCTTCTATTTTTTGGCGTATTCTAGAAATGATACTCTGATTTGGATGCAATGGACTAGGTTAAACTTCTTTAATTTTTCCCAGTCTTCAAACGTTGAAAAAGTCTTGATATAAATTTCACTAGTAGGTTTTACTAGTGGGTTGTTTTCCCTGTAGTATTCCTAACGTTGCATCACTTCTGTCATTTATTCTATTATCCACTAATACAATATTTATAGGTGAATCTATTCCTTCTTGGAAGATTGCTTTTATCATCATCTGAATAGCTCCTATATGAATCCATCCTATTTTAGATCTATCTTTTATTTTTTTTTCATTTTTCTCATCAGGTCTTCTTTTTGAAGTAAAGGTATATTTATTATATTTTAAGTGTATTATATTTGCATAGGCATTTCTCTATTAGTTATTCCATTATACAAAATATGCTTTCTTTGAGTAATTTTTTCAAAGAGTGATGTTCTAAATCCATCATAATTCCCTAATATAAATTCAGTGTTTCTTATTCGATTAAATAGTTTTCTATCTATTAATACTACTTGCAAAAATTTCCTACTTCTTCCTGGTATTCTTCAATTATTTCTTCTTCAATATGATTCTGTGTCTGAGAAATAATAGATTGATCCATCTGATTGTTCATCATCTGTTATTTGAATAAATTCTTGAATATTCTCTTTTTTAGAAAGTTCTTCCTCTATAATTTCCTCGAATTATTTTTGATTAATTTTCATTGATCCTCTTTTCAGTCATACGTTGGTAAAGTGTCCTTTCTCTTGGCATATAAAGCATTTGCATTCTTTTGGTTTCTTTACATTTTTATCATAATTGTTCTTTTTCCTATAATATTTTTCATTTGGTTTTGTTTCAAATCCAGACATTTTTCATTTTTAAATTTATATTTATTTCTTCTATTATACCTACTTGGTTTGCATCCAATAGTTATTGGATGGCAACAAAGTCCTTGTTTTACTACTTTATTTGTTTTTTACCCAATGTAGCTTCAGCACACCATTTTTCTAATTTTATTTTTAAAAATTCTATTCATCCCCCTAATGTATCTGCTTGTTGTCCAATATATTGAGGGTATAATTGCATGGCTTTAAAACCCCATGGGTTAGGTACTTTTTTATAAAATAGATTTAGTAGACTTTTGTTTGTTATGTCTTCTTTGTTAGTTCGATCATATATTTTATAGAAGCATTCATGAAATTTAAATATATATTTATCTATTAGGCACATGTCACAGAATTTCAGGTTATACAATAAAAGGGTAAATCTTTACTTTTCCTTTTCTTTTTCTACATCTTTTTTTACATTCCATGTTTCTCCTAAAAATTCTCTTCTTAATCCGTTTCCATAATTATTTACTACTTGTGCTAGGGTGACTGTTGTCCCTTTTACTGCTTCTTTATCATTGTTAGTTAATCCTTTTCACCAATCTACTACAATTCCTTGGAAGGTTAAATGACAAAATCTCACTGCTGTGTCTATGTCATAACTTTTTGTGTTATTGATAAATATGTGGCTTTTGCCCATCTTGTTATGGCTTCACCAATATTTCTAACACAGTTTAGATTTAAATAAATTTCATTTGCACTAATATTCTTGATTCATATAGTATATTGGAGTTTCTAAAGCAATCTTGTTTGGTCTTCTATCTGATGCCCAATTTATATATTCATACCTATTTTTGTCGGTAGGTTTTCTTCTAAACGTAGGATCTGACCAGTATCTAGCTCATGATTCCTCCAGTGTTTTATTTCTAATGCCTTGTCCCCTAGGGACAGTTGTAGGCATAGCGACTTCACTTCTTGAAGGTTCTCCTTCTATCTGTTTTAGGTTTATGGTTCTTAATTTTTCTTTTAATCTAACTATTTCTTAACTTAGATTATCTAATTCTTCTGCGTCAGCTTCTAAATATTTATTTTGTAATTGTTCAATTTTGAAATCATTTGTTTCTTCTATGTGAAGAGGACATAGACTTATGTCATTTCCACTTGTTTGGAATAAATCTATTCTTGATATACATATGTTATTTTATTTTTCATATAAGTATTCCATTATTTTCTCTAATTCTACAATCATTTCCTAAATTGTTAGAAAGTTTTTTGAATTGTTTTCGTGAGCCTGTACCGCTAATTTTCTATACATATTATTCAATATTTACTTCAAATTCTAGATCTAAAGCTTCATATATGTTATTATCCTCATTTTTAGATCTATTCAGATTGTTACCAGGCTCTGACACCACTTTACTTTTGGCAAAAAATTTTGATTCTGTTATCATGCTTCAAAAGCATACTCAAACTGCCCTTATGGGTGTTTTATGATTTCTCGACTTTGTCAATCTGTCTATGATTATTACTTATTTAAAAACGGATTTTTAGTATTTTTGTTCTTAATTCCACTTTTAGACGGATAAAAATTCTTCACATGAGAAACTGGCTTATAGCGGAAAGATAGCAATACTTTGAGTACCATAGAGAGCAGGATAGTATGTATACCTATGTTGTCCACCTCGCTCCTTCTATCTTCAACATCAATCGATCTTCTCTTAATGATTTCTAAGAGAAGTAATCCTTATATCTAGACGTTCCGGATCTCCTTGCGCACTCTTTTCCTCGATCGGACTTTTTGGACGATGGCCTCCGGGATAGAATAAGGGAGAGATAACTCTCGATCGGTGAAGATAATATGGAATGGGGGTGTAACAGGTTACACATAAGTCTTCCTTCTCTATGGTAGTAAAGGATTATTATCTTCTAGCTAAAGCTGGTTTCTTACGCTATGGGATTAGAATTCGAGACTCATATCAAGACTGAAATGAGATCTGGAATGGAATAAGAACGGAGTTATTTAATTGGACAGAAAGACTTAGAAAATATACATATCTATCGGGACTCTCCTCTACTTCGAGTGAGTCTCTTTGCTAGTCCTTGAGAGTTTATATAGACACTCTCTCAATTACATCGATGCATACATTCTTTTTTCTTTACGTGGCAATCACACACTTGTTCGGTGGGAGTTGACATGTTTTTTGATATCTTCCTTACCGCACATCTGCCCGATGGAGACTTCTCTTATCTCGTGATTCTTTCCTTCATCATGGTTGACATACTCTAATTTATTCGTCATTCTTGATGTTTTTATCATCTTCAGCGGTTGTTGCTGCTGTTTCTATCTTTGTCAATTTTGTCTTGGCACGCCGGACATATCTTTTCTTCGTACTTTCTGAGCTAGCAAAACATGTGTTGACATCTACAACTTGACTATATTTGTCTGGTTTCTATCTTTTTTTGAAACCTTTCTAGATTAATTTGTGGTGATATATCAGTTCTTCTTGTAGTAGAGAGAATAATTATATTGTTCGAAGCTTTGTGTAACCAATTTCGGTTTTCATTGATTAATTTTTCTATTACTTGGCAGAAAACTCTTAGTCCTAGAGCTCTCCTTACTTCAACAAATTCTTTGGCGACTTAGTTTTTTTTTTAAATTCTTCTGTAAATTCCTTCTATTTTCTTGACGTATTCTGGAAATGATACTCCGATTTGGATGCAATAGATTGGGTTAAACTTCTTTAATTTTTCCCAGTCTTCAAATGCTAAAAAAATCTTGATATAAATTTCACTAGTAGGTTTTACTAGTGGGTTGTTGCTTCTGAATTCTCTGACGGCTTTGATAATTTCTTGGGGTAGCCCTTGGATTTCTCCAAGATCAGAGCTCAAATATATTAGATTTGATGCTCCAATTCTGAAATAGTTTCTAATAATCCTCAGATCTGCTCCTTTGTCGAAATTGATTATGGGGTAAATTCTTGTATGATCTGGAACACAAGTCTCTATCATCTTGAGATTGTAAACAATCACTAATAGATATCTATATTCATTTTCACATTTTGTTAAGAAATCTATGAGGTTCAATTACAGGTCATAATCCTACTCAATCTGGGATACCCTGAATTTAAATATTTTTTTGGGCATTAATTTTATATTATCCGATGTATTATGGGGTTCTTTCTCCAAAGAGATTTTATTTTCTGTTGTTAAATGGGAGTTTTTCTCTGAAAGGATTGCAGTTTGAAAACTACTTCTTACCGTTTGGCTAGTATCTTTCTCCGAAGAGATAACATTTTCAGCTGTAAAGTTGGTCTTTGTAGTTTTAAAATTGCTTTCTCTTGTCGTTAAGTTTGTACTTTCAGTAGTTTTTTAGCTACTGATTGAATCAGAGATTTGGAGAGATATGTCGATAGGTCTTTTACCTGTCGCTTTACCCGTTCGTACTGTTTTTTATTCTTTCTGCTCTATCTCTCTTATGAAACAATTCAAATCTACAATAATTCATGCAATGTCTTGTTTGCTTTCTTCTATCTTATCAATAATTTTATCTTGCTTTTGGGTCATTTCAATTAATTCTATGTAATTGTCCGGTAACAGGTTGCAATTACGTTGTAATCGTGCTTCTAATTTTGCAAGTTTCTTTTCAACTTGCTCCATTGTATTCTCTTGATAAAAAATCTGCAAGAAAGTTAGTTTCTCCTTTAATAACTTCTATGTCAAAAATATATTCTACAAAAAATGTTTGTCATCTGCTTAATCATTTATATTCTGGTGTAGATGGTAAATTGTTTTTAATGAAAGCTTTTAGCTGGGTATTATTTACTCATGCTAGGAATTTTTTGCGTGATAGAAAATAGGATTTTTTTTAATTCCCGTTTATATTGCTAATAATTCTTTCTCATTTGAATGGTACCATTTTTCTGTATCGGTAAATGTTCCAGAGGTATATCGGCATACTTTTTCTTTTTGTTCATCTTTTTTTAAGATTACTCCCCAAAATTCTTCAGAGGCGTTTGTTTCTATTATTAAGTCATCTCCTTCTAAATCGAGGTCTAATCTTGGTATATTTTTACATTTTTGTTTTATAAACCTAACATGATTTATAAGTTCTTCTATCATAAGGAAGATAGAATTTTTCTTTAATAGTTTTTGTAGTGGATTTCTTGATTTTGCCAATTTTTGATAAATTGTTCTGCATAATTTATGCATCCTAAAAATATTTGAAATTATTTATTGTCCTCTAATTTACCTGGGAACATGGTTATTTTTTCTACAATATACTGTTGTAATTCTATTTCGCTTGAATCTAGTTTTAGTCCTAAAATATCTAATTTAGGTTTACAGATTTCTATCTTCTTTTTGGATAGTACTATCCCTACTTTTTAGCAAAGAAGGGAAAATATTTTTAGATTTTTATAATGTTCTTCTTCGCTTCTACTAGATATAAGAATAACATCCACGTTTACTAGGTAAAAGGAGATATAAGGTTCTAACATCTTATCCATTCTTCTTTGGTATATTTGCGGAGCATTTTTAAATCTAAAAAGCATTACTCTCCATTCATAATGTTCTTGTGGGGTACTAAATGATGTTAAAGGTACACTTTTTTCATCTAATCTTATTTGATAAAATCCCAATTTACAATCGAATTTTGAGAAAATGGTTTTCCCTCTTGTCATATTTATTAGAGTTTCTTTATGTGGAAGACAATATCCATCGAACTTAGTGTGTTGATTTAGTTGTTTATAATCTACTACCATTCTTGATTTACCTCTCTTAATTTCTGCATTGTTTCTAACCATAAATGTTGGGCTTGAATGAGGGTTTTTTTATTTTTGTATTAATTGTGATGTTTCTAATTCCTACAATTGGGTTCTACATTCTTCAGTATCAATAGGGTTACATCACATAGGTTTTATTCTGATTATTTTAGTGTCGTTAATTAATTCTATTGTAGCCCATTCTTGACTAATATTTCAAAAGACTAATGGATCGTCACTATAGTTCTTTCCAAATAATGCTTCAATATCTTGCATGTTGATTTGTGCAATGACTTGTCCTTTTATCGGTTGTCATTTATTTATATTATAATCACCATGTTTGCTGTTAATATTACATTTATCTCTTTTATAGGCTTTTTGAAATCTTTTTACTGTAATTCAAAGGTCGCAAGGTGTTAATAATTGAATATAATGTTGATGTTGTATACATAATTTTAAATTTTTTTATGAAGTTATTTCCTAATAATATGTCTTGTTGTCCATATTCAGGGGTATAAAGTGGCGGACATGTAACTATGTAGTTTCCTAAAATAATTTTAGGTTTTCTAACTCCATGAGTTAACGCATGTTGTTTTCCTATAAAATCCATACCATATAATGTAGGTAATGTTGAAATGTATTTTTCAGGGAAGCATTATCTTCGGGCAATGTAAGTTCCTTCACCAGTATCTAGGAATGCATGAATGTATTCTATTTTATATTTTTCGTATATAATTCCTACTACAATATAGACACTATATATACTAGTCATCCTATTTTTTCCAGAAATACTCTTAATTATTGTGTGTGAAATATAATCTCTCACTTTGTTAGGAAAATGGCTCCATTTATTGTAATGCACCCATTCCTAATATAATTTCTATATCATCGTTATGACTATCTGATTGTACACATAGTGTCGTGTCGATTTTTATATTTTGTATTTCAATTGGAACAAAATTTGGGTCTGTTATTTGATATTCCTATCCATCAAAATTTGTATATGCATAGGGTGATCCTATGGGTATTTTTCTATATAAGGTATCATTCCTTGTTGGATAAATGAAGCTCCTGCTCCTGAATCTATTAATATTTTGGTCATATTCCATTCTTGTCCATTGAAATATTTTTCATATTTATAATTTCTAGCATTTCTGTTATCTGCTAGAATTCTTAAACTCATTGTCCTTTGTAAGTTTCTTAATATTGGTCTTAATCTACCATTATATCTATCTGTGCTTGCTCTAACTTTTTCTATTATATCTCCATTAGTTAATTGTAATTGATTTCCTTCATATCATAATCTTCTTGGGATTTTATTATTTGTTACTAAAGGTTTTTCAAAGACATATATATTCATATTTTCTGGTATCTCTATTTCTGAAATTATGTCTAGCTTCGTAATTTTTCCTATATCTTTAAATATATTAGGAATTATTATAATATCTTTATCTTCAAATTTTTCAGAATGATGTGTATTACTTAGAGCAAAGCTAATGATATAAGTTATTGAGTAAGGAATGTATCCCTTTTTCATAAATTATGTTCTTTGAAAATCTTATATTAAGCATAAATTCCTATTTATATTGTTGTCTCTAATGTTTACACTTATTTTTGGATAAATATTAAAGATTAATTTTTGATGACTGAGATTTACTTGTAGTATACCTAAAGTTGCATCGCTTCTGTCATTTATTTTATTATCCATTAATACAATATTTATAGGTGAATCTATTCCTTCTCGGAAGATTGTTTTTATCATCATATGAATAACTCCTATATGAATCCATCCTATTTTAGATCTATCTTTTATTTTTTCCATTTTTCTCATCAGGACTTCTTTTCGAAGTAAAGGTATATTTATTCTATTTTTATTGTATTATATTTGCATAGGAATTTCTCCATTAGTTATTCCATAATAGAAAATATGCTTTCTTTGAGTAATTTTTTCAAAGAGTGATGTTCTAAATCCATCAGAATTCTCTAATCTTAATTATGTGTTTCTTATTCGATTAAATTGTTTTCTATCTATTAATACTTCTTGTAAGAAATTTCCTACTTGTTCCTAGTATTCTTCTATTATTTCTTCTTCATTCTTATTCTGTGTCTGAGAAATAATAGATTGATCCATCTGATTATTCATCGTCTGTTATTTGAATAAATTCTTGAATATTCTCTATTTCAGAATGTTCTTCCTCTATAATTTCCTCAATTTTTTTTTATTAATTTTCTTTTATCCTCCTTTTGGACATCCTTTGGTATAGTGTCCTTTCTCTTGGCATATAAAGCATTTGCATTCTTTTGGTTTCTTTACATTTTTATTGTAATTCTTCTTTTTCCTATAATATTTTTGTTTTGGTTTTGTTTCAAATCCAAATATTTTTCTATTTTTAAATTTATATTTATTTCTTCTATTATACTTCCTTGGTTCACATCCTATAGTTATTGGGTGGGTTAATTGCAAACAACAAAGTCCTTGTTTTACTAATTTATTTGTTTTTCTACTCAGTGTAGCTTCAGCACACCGTTCTTCTAATTTTATTTATAGAAATTCTATTTTTAGAAATTCTATTTGTCCACCTAATGTGTCTGCTCATTGTGCAATATATTGAGGGTATAATTGCATGGCTTTAAACCCCTATGGGTCAGGTACTTTTGTATAAAATAGATTTAATAGACTTTTGTTCATTACATTTTCTTTGTCAGTTCGTTCCTATATTTTATAGAAGTATTTATAAAATTTACATATATATTCATCTATTCGACAGATGTCACAGAATTTCAGTTTATACTATAAAAAGGTAAATCTCTTCTTTTCCTTTTCTTTTACTACATCTCTTTTTACATTCCATGTTTCTCCTAGAAATTCTCTTCTTAATTCATTTTCATAATTATTTACAACTTATGCTAGGGCGGTTGTTGTTCCTTTTACTGCTTCTTTATCATTTTTAGTTAATCCTTTCCACCAATCTGCTACAATTGCTTGGAAGGTTAAATGACAAAATATCGTTGTTGCGTCTATGTCATAGCTTTGTGATGTTATTGATAAATATGTGGCTTTCACCCATCTTGTTATGGCTTTGTCAATATTTATGACACAGTTTAGATTTAAATAAATTCTATTTGCACTAATATATCCCTGATTCATTAGTCTATTCGAGTTTTTAAGGCAATATTGTTTGGTATTCTATCTAATGCCCAGTTTATTCCTTCATACCTATTTCTATTAGTAGATTTTCTTCTAAACGTAGGATCTGACCAGTATCTAGCTCCTGATTGCTCTAGTATTTTATTTCTACTGCCTTGTCCACTAGGGACAGTTGTAGGCATCACTACTTCACTTCTTAAAGGTTCTCCTTCTATCGGTTTTAGGTTTATGGTTCTTACTTTTTCTGTTAATCTAACTATTTCTTGACTTAGATTATCTAATTCTTCTTCGTCAGCTTCTAAATATTTGTTTTCTAATTATTCAATTTTGAAATCATATGTTTCTTCTATCTGAAGAGGATATAGACTTATCTCGGTTCCACTTGTTTGGAATAAATTTATTCTTGATATACATTCATTATTATGTTTTTCATATAAGTATTCCATTATTTTTTGTAATTCTACAATCATTTCCTGAATTTTTTGACATTTTTTAAATTTTTTTATGTACCTCTAATTTTCTATACATACTATTCAATATTACTTCAAATTCCAGATCTAAAGCTTCATATATGTTATTAACCTCATATTCACATCATATACGAATTCTTACTAGGCTCTAATTCCACTTTACTTTAGCAGAAATTTTTTATTTAGTTATAATGCTTCGAAAACATACTCGAACAGCCCTTATGGGTGTTGTATGTTTCTCAAATTTGTCATCCTGTCTATGATTATTATTTATTTTAAACGGGATCGTTAGTATTTTTGTTCTTAATTCAACTTTTAGACTGATAAAAAATCTTTGCATAATCAAATTCATCGCATTAGAAACAAGCTTATAGCAGAAAGATAACAATACTCTGAGTACCATAAAGAGCAAGATAGTTTGTATACATGTGTTTCCCACCTCACTTTCTTCTATCTTCAACATCAGACGATCTTCTCTTAACGATTTCTAAGAGAAGTAATCCTTAGATCTAGACGTTTCGGATCTCGAACTCGTTATCATCCTATAGCCTTCATGACCTTATCTCCTTGCACACTCTTTTGCTTGATCGGACTTTTTGGACGATGGCCTCCGAGATAGAATAAGGGAGAGATAACTCTCGACCGGTGAAGATAATATAGAATGGGGGTGTAATGGATTACACACAAGTCTTCCTTCCCTATGGTAGTACAAGGATTATTATCTTCTAGCTAAAGTTGGTTTCTTATGCTATGGGATTCGAATATGAGACTCATATCAAGAACTAGAATGAGATCTGGAATGGAATAAGAACAGAGTTCTTTTATTGAACAGAAAGACTTAGAACATACACATATCTATCAGGACTCTCCTCTATTTCGAGTGAGTCTCTATGCTACTCCTTGAGAGTTTATATAGACACTCTCTCGGTTACATTGATGCTTACATTCTTTTTTTTTACATGGCTATCGCACACTTGTCTGGTGGAAGTTAATTTTCTTTTTGATATCTTCCTTCACCGCACATCTGTCTGATGGAGATCTCTTATCTCGTGAGTCTTTCCTTCGTCATGACTGACGTATTCTGATTTATTCATCATTGATGACTTTTTATCATATTCAGCGGTTGGTGTTGTTGTTGCTGTCTTTGTCCATTTTGTCTTAGAACACAAGACATATCCTTCCTTCGTGCTTTCTGTGCTGGAAAAACATTTGTTGACATCTGGAGCTTGACTTAATTTGTACAGTTTCTATCTTTTTTTGAAACCTTTCTAGATTAATTTTTGATGATATATTAGTTTTCTTATAGTAGAGAGAATAATTATATTGTCTGAAGCTTTGTGTAATCAACTTTGGTTTTTGTTGATTAATTTTTCAATTACTTGACAGAGAACTCTTAGTTCCAGAGCTCTCCTTATTTTAACAAATTCTTTTTCGACTTTGTTTCTTTCAAATTCTTTTCAGTAACTTCCTTCTATTTCTTTAACGTATTTTGGAGATGATACTCTGATTTAGATTGAATAGACTGGGTTAAACTTCTTTAATTTTTCCCAGTCTTCAGACGCTCAGAAAATCTTGATATAAATTTCACTAGTAGGTTTTAATAGTGGGTTGTTACTTTTGAATTCTCTGACGGCTTTGATAGTGTTTTGGGGTAGCCTTTGGATTTCTCCAAGATCAGAGCTCAAATATATTAGATTTGCTGCTCTAATTCTGAAATAGTCTCTAATAATCCTCAGATCTGCTCATTTGTCGAAATTGATTCTGGGGTAAATTCACATATAATCTGGAACACAAGTCCCTGTTGTCTTGAGATTGCAAACAATCTCTAATAGAGATCTATATTCATTTTCACATTTGTTAAGAAATCTGTAAGGTCAATTGCAGGTCATAATTCTGTTCAATTTAAGATACCCTAAATTTAAATATCATTTGGACAACAAATTTATATTATCCGATGTATTGTGGGGTTCTTTCTCCGAAGAGATTGTATTTTTTACTGTTAAGCGGGAGCTGTTCTCGGAAAAGATTGCAGTTTGAAAACTACTTCTTGCCATTTGGCTAGTATCTTTTTCCAACGAGATAACATTTTCAGCTGTAAAGCTAGTCTTTGCAGTTTTAAAATTGTGTTCTCTTGCCGTTAGGCTTGTACTTTTAGTAGTTTTTTGGCTACTGATTGAATCAGAGATTTCGAGGGATATGTCGATAGGTCTTTGACATGTCGCTTTATTCGTTGGTGTTGTATCTGATTCTTTCTGTTGTATCTCTCTTCTGAAACAATTCCAATCTGCAATAATTCCTACAATGTCTTGTTTGCTTTCTTCTATATTATCAATAATTTTATCTTGTTTTTAGATCATTTCAATTAATTCTACGAAATTGTCCTATAACAGGTTGCAATTACGTTGTAATCGTGCTTCTAATTCTGTAAGTTTTTTTTCAACTTGTTCCATTGTATTCTCATGATAAAAAATCAGCAAGAAAGTTGGTTTCTCCCTTACTAACTTCTATGTCAAAAATATATTCTATAAAAAATGGCTGCCAACTGCTTAATCATTTATATTCGGGTGTAAATGGTAAATTGTTTTTAATGAAAGATTTTACCTAGATATTATCTACTTGTGATAGGAATTTTTTGGGTAATAGAAAATAGGAGAATCTTTTAATTTCCTTTCTTAGTTCTAATAATTGCTTCTCATTTGAATGATACCTTTTTCTGTATCGGTAAATGTTCCAGAGGTATTTTGTCATTTAACCTTCCAAGGAATCGTAGTAGATTGGTGGAAAGGATTAACTGACAATGATAAAGGACCAATAAAAGGAACAATAGCCACTCTAGCACAAGTAGTAAACAATTATGAAAATGAATTAAGAAGAGAATTTTTAGGAGAAACATGGAATGTAAACAGAGATGTAGAATAGGAAAAGGAAAAGCAGAGATTTTACCTTTTTATTGTATAACCTGGAATTTTGTGACATGTGCCGAATAGATGAATATATATGTAAATTTTTAGAATACTTCTATAAAATATATGATCGAATTGAAAACAAAAATGTAACGAATAAAAGACTTTTAAATCTATTTTATACAACAGTACCTGACCCATGGGGGTTTAAAGCCATGCAATTATACTCTCAATATATTGGACAATGAGAAGACACATTAGGAGGACGAATAGAATTTTTTAAAATAAAATTAGAAGAATGGTGTGCTAAAGCTACACTAAGTAGAAAAACAAATAAAGTAGCAAAACAAGGACTTTGTTTCTCGTAATTAATCCATTCAATAACTATAGGATGTGAATCAATGAGGTATAATACAAAAAATAAATATAAATTTAAAAAGAGAAAAAGGTTTGGATTTAAACCAAAACCAAAACAAAAATATTATATGAAAAGGAAGAATTACAATAAAAATGCAAAGAAACCAAAAGAATGCAAATGTTTTATATGTCAAGAGAAAGGACACTATGCCAACGAATGTCCAAAAAGAGGATCAAAGAAAATTAATCAAAAACAATTCGAGGAAATTATAGAGGGAGAACTTTCTGAAATAGAATATATTCAAGAATTTGTTCAAATAACAGACGATGGACAATCTGATGGATCAATCTATTATCTCTCAAACATAGAATCAGACTAAAGAAGAAATAATAGAAGAATACCAAGAAGAAGAAGGAAATTTCTTGCAAGAAGTATACATAGATAGAAAACTATTTAATCGGTAAGAAACACTGAATTGAGATTAAAGAATTCTGATGGATTTAGAACATCACTCTTTGAAAAAATTACTCAAAGAAAGTATATTTTCTTTTATGGAATAACTAATAGAGAAATTCCTATGCAAATAGAATATACTAAAAATAGAATAAATATACCTTTACATTGAGAAGAAGACCTGGTGAGAAAAATGGAAAAAATAAAAGATAGATCTAAAATAGGATGGATTCATATAGGAGCTATTCATATGATGATAAAAGTAACCTTCCGAGAAGGAATAGATTCACATATAAATATTGTATTAATGGATAATAGAATAAATGACAGAAGAGATGCAATGTTAGGAATATTACAGGGAAATCTCAGTCATCAAAAATTAATCTTTAATATTTATCTAAAAATAAGTGTAAATATAAATAGGACTTTAAGCTTAATACAAAATTTTCAAAAAACATAATTTATGAAAAAGGGATCTATTCCTTACTCAATAACTTATATAATTAGCTATGCTCTAAGTAATATAAATCACCCTAAAAAATTTGAAGTATAAAGATATTATAATACTTACTAATATATTTAAAGATATAGGAAAAATTACAAAGCCAGACATAATTATAGAAATAGAGAACCCAGAAAAAAATGAATATGTATGTCTCTGAAAAACCTTTAGTAACAAATAATAAAATCCCAAGAAGATTACGATATGAACAAAATCAGTTACAACTAACTAATGGAGACATAATAGAAGAAGTTAGAGCAAGCAAAGATTGATATAATGGTAGATAAAGATCAATATTAAGAAACTTAAAAAGGACAACGAGTTTAAGAATTCTAGCAGACAACAGAACTGCTAAAAATTATAAACTATATGGAAAAAATTTCAATGGACACTAATGGAATATGAACACAATATTAATAGATTCAAGAGTAGGAGCTTCATTTATCCAACAAGGAATGATACCTTATACTGAAAAAGTACCCATAGGATCACCCTATGCATATACAAATTTTGATGGACAGGAATATCAAATAACACACCAAGCTATTGTTCCAATCAAAATACAAAATATAAAAATTGACATAATACTCTATGTACAATCAGATAGTCGTAATGATGATATAGAAATTATATTAGGAATGAGTGCATTGTAACAAATGGAGCCATTTTCCTTACAAAGTGAGGGATTATATTTACACACAATAATCAAGAGTATTTTTGGAAAAAAAAAGAGGATGACTAGTATATCTAGTGTCTATATGGTAGTAGGAATTATATACGAAGAATATAAAATAGAATAATTTCGTGCATTCTTAGATACTGGTGCAGGAACTTGCATTGCTCGAATACAATGCTTCCCTGAAACATACATTTACAACATTACCTACATTATATGGAATGAATTTTACTGGAAAATGACATGCGTTAACTAATGGATTTTGAAAACCTAAAATTATTTTAGGAAACGATATAGTTACATGTCCACCATTTTATACCCCTAGATATGCACAACAAGACATATTATTGGGAAATAACTTCACACAACAATTTAAATTATATATACAACACCAACATTATATTCAATTATTAACACTTTACGACCATTGGATTACAGTAAACAGAGTTCAAAAAGCATATAAAAGAGATAAATTTATTTTTCGCAGCAAATGTGGTGATTATAATATTAATAAATGACAACTGATAAAAGGACAAGTCATTGCACAAATCAACATGCAAGATATTGAAGTATTATTTGAAAAGAACTATAGTGAAGATCCATTAGCCCTTTGGAATATTAGTCAAGAATGGGCTACAATTGAAATAATTAATGACACTAAAATAATCATAGTAAAACCAATGAGAAATAACCCTGTTGATATCGAAGAATTTAGAACCTAATTACAGGAATTAGAAGCATCACAATTAATACAAAATCAAAAAGACCTCATTCAAGCCCAACATTTATGGTTAGAAACCATGCAGAAATTAAGAGAGGTAGAGTCATAATGGTAGCAAATTATAAACGACTAAATCAACACACTAAGTTCTATGGATATTTTCTTCCACATAAAGAAACTCTAACAAATATTACAAGAGGGAAAAACATTTACTCAAAATTTGATTGTAAATCAGGATTTTATCAAATAAGATTTGATGAAAAAAGTATACATTTAACAACATTTAGTACCCCACAGGGACATTATAAATTGAGAGTAATGCCTTTTGGATTAAAAAATATTCCCCAAATATACCAAAGAAGAATGGATAAGATATTTGAACCTTATAACTCATTTTGCCTAGTATACGTAGATGATATTCTTATAGCTAGTAAAAGTGGAGAAGAACAATACAAACATCTGTAAATATTTTCCCTTCTTTGCCAAAATGTAGGGATAGTACTATCCAAAAAAAATAGAAATCTATAAACGTAAAATTGAATTTTTAGGACTAAAACTAGATTCAAGCTTAATAGAATTACAAGATCATATTGTAGAAAAAAATAACCATGTTCCCAGATAAATTAGAGGACAAAAAACAACTTCAAAGATTTTTAGGATGCCTAAATTATGCAGACCAATTTATCGAAAACCCCGCAAAATTGAGAAATTTCCTGCAAAAACTATTAGAGAAAAATGATATCTTCCTTATGACAGAAGAATGTATTAATCATGTTAGGTTTATAAAAGAAAAATGCAAAAATCTACCAAGATTAGACCTCCCTTTAGAAGGAGATGACTTAATAATAGAAATGGATGCCTCTAAAGAATTTTGGGGAGCAGTCTTAAAGAAAAAAGATGAACAAAAAGAAAAAGTATGCTGATTTACCTATGGAACATTTACTGATATATAAAAAAGGTATCACTCAAATGAAAAAGAATCATAAGTACTAAAAAAGGGAATTAAAAATTCTCCTATTTTTTATTACCCAAAAAATTCCTAGCACTAGTAGATAATACCCAGGAAAAAGCTTTCATTAAAAAAATTTACCAACTAAACCAGATTGGAAACGATTAAGTAGATGGCAGATATTTTTGTAGAATATATTTTTGGCATATAAGTTATTAAAAGAGAAACTAACTTTCTTGTAGATTTTTTATCAAGAGAATACAATGAAGCAAGTTCAAAAGAAACTTGTAGAATTAGAAGCACGATTACAATGTAATTGCAACCTGATACATGACAATTACATAGAATTAATTGAAATGATACAAAATAAGATAAATTATAGATAACATAAAAGAAAGCAAATAAGACATTGCAGGAATTATTACAGATTTGAATTATTTCATAAGAGAGATACAATAGAAAGAATCAGAAACAATGTGAACGGATAAAGTGACAGGTAAAAGACCTATCGACAAATCTCTCCAAATCTCAGATTCAATCAGTAGCCAAAAAATTATTGAAAGTACAATCCTAACGGCAAGAGAAAGTAGTTTTAAAACTACAAAGACCTGCTTTACAGCTGAAAATGTTATCTCTTCAGAGAAAGATACTAGCCAAATGATAAGAAATAGTTTTCAGATTGCAATCTCTTCAGAGAACAGCTCCCGCTTAATAGCAGAAAATACAATCTCTTTGGAGAAAGAACCCCACAATACAGCGGATAATATAAAATTGATGCCTGAAAGAATATTTTACTTCAGTGTATCCCAGATTGATCAGGATTATGACCTGCAATTGAACCTCACAACTTTCTTAACAAAATGTGAAAATGAATACATATCTCGATTAGAGATAGTTTATAATCTAAAGACGACAAAGACTTGTGTTCTAGATCATACGTGAATTTACCCCAGAATCAATTTTGACAAAGCAGCAGATCCGAGTATTATTAGAGAATGTTTCAGAATTGGAGCAAGAAATCTAATATTTATGAGCTCTGATCTTGGAGAACTCCAAGGGTTACCCCAAGAAATTATCAAAGTCATAAGATAATTTAGAAGTAACAACCCACTAATAAAACCTACTAGTAAAATTTATATCAAGATTTTCTCACCATCTAAAGACTGGGAAAAATTAAAGAAGTTTAACCCAGTCCATTGCATCCAAATTGGAATATCATCTCCAGAATATATCAAAGAAATAGAAGAAAGTTACAAAAAAGAATTTGAAACAAACAAAGTCAACAAATAATTTATTGAAGTAAGTAGAGCTCTAGGACTAAGAGTTCTCTGTCAAGTAATAGAAAAAATAATCAACAAAAACTAAAGAAGGTTACACAAAGCTTCGGACAATATAATTATTCTCTTTACTACAAGAAGAACTAATATATCAACAAAGATTAATCTAGAAAGGTTTTTAAAAAAAGATAGAAACCAGACAAATAAAGTCAAGCTACAGATGTCAACAAATGTTTTGTCAGCTCAGAAAGCACGAAAGAAGGATATGTCCTGCGTGCAAGACAAAATGAACAAAGAGAGCAACAGTAGCACCAACCACTAAAGATGATAAAAACGTCAGCAGTGACGAATAAATCAAAATACATCAACCATGATGAAGGAAAGACTCACGAGATAAGAGAAGTCTCCATCGGGCAGATGTGCGGTGAAGGAAGATATCAAAAAGCAAATCAACTTCCACCAAACAAGTGTGCAATAGCCAAGTAAAGAAAAAAGAATGTAAGCATCAATGTAATCAATAGAGTGTCTATATAAACTCTCAAGGAATGGCAAAGAGACTCACTCAATGTAGAGGAGAGTCCTGATAGATATGTGTATGTTCTAAGTCTTTCTGTTCAATAAACGAATTCTATTCTTATTCCATTCCAGATCTCATTCCAATTCTTGATATGAGTCTCATATTCTAATCCCATAGTGTAAGAAACCAGCTTTAGCTAGAAGATAATAATCCTTATACTACCATAGAGAAGAAAGATTTATGTGTAACCTGTTACACCCCCATTCCATATTATCTTTACCGGTCGAGAGTTATCTCTCCCTTATTCTATCCTAGATTTCATCGTCTAAAAAGTCTGATCAAGTAAAAGAGTGTGTAAGGACGTAGGGACATGAAGGATATAGGATGATAAGAAGTTTGAGATCCAGAACGTCTAGATCTAAGGATTACTTCTCTTAGAAATCGTTAAGAAAAGATCGACTAACGTTGAAGATAGAAGGAAGCGAGGTGGGGAACAAATATATACAGACTATCTTGCTCTCTATGGTACTTAGAGTATTGTTATCTTTCTTCTATAAGCTAGTTTCTTATGTGATGAATTTGATTATGTGAAGAATTTTTATCCATCTAAAAGTTGAATTAAGAACAAAAATACAAAAATCATGTTTAAAATAAGTAATAATAATGGACAGAATGTCAAAGTCAAGAAAGCATACAACACCCATAAGGGCAGTTCAAGTATGTTTTCGAAGCATGATAACAGAATCAAGAATTTCTGCCAAAGTAAAGTGGTATCAGAGCCTGGTAACAATCTGAATAGATCTGAAAATGAGGATAATAACATATATGAAACTTTAGATCTAGAATTTGAAGTAAATACTAAATAATATGTATAGAAAATGAGAGGTACAAGTTCACGAAAAAAATAAAAAACTTTCAAAAAATTCAGTAATGATTGT
The DNA here is from genome assembly GCA_963693085.1 of Alisma plantago-aquatica. Taxonomy (NCBI): domain Eukaryota; kingdom Viridiplantae; phylum Streptophyta; class Magnoliopsida; order Alismatales; family Alismataceae; genus Alisma; species Alisma plantago-aquatica. The sequence goes on along the minus strand of OY856409.1, from coordinate 1,406,462,625 downwards.
AGAATTATAGAAAATAATGGAATACTTATATGAAAGAAAAAATAACAAATGTATATCAAGAATAAATTTATTCCAAATAAGTGGAAATGAGATAAGTCTATGTCCTCTTTAGATAGAAGAAATAGATGATTTCGGTATTGAATAATTAGAAAACAAATATTTAGAAGCTAACGTAAAAGAATTAGATAATCTAAGTCAAGAAATAGTTAGATTAACGAAAAAAGTAAGAACCATAAACCTAAAACGGATAGAAGGAGAACCTTCAAGAAGTGAAGTAGTGATGCCTACAACTATCCCTAGTGGACAAGGAAGTAAAAATGAAATATTGGAGCAATCAGGAGCTAGATACTGGTCAGATCCTACGTTTAGAAGAAAACCTATCGACAAAAATAAGTATGAAGGAATAAATTGGCCATCAGATAGAAGACCAAACAATATTTTCTTAGAAACTCCAATAGACTATATGAATCAAGAATATATTAGTGCAAATAGAATTTAATTAAATCTAAACTGTGTCAGAAATATTGACGAAGCCATAATAAGATGGGCAAAAGCCACATATTTATCACTAACATCGCAAAGCAATGACATAGACACATCAATGAGATTTTGTCATTTAACCTTTCAAGGAATCATAGCAGATTGGTGGAAAGGATTAACTGACAATGATAAAGAAGCAGTAAAAGGAACAACAGCCACCCTAGTACAAGTAGTAAATAATTATGAAAATGAATTAAGAAGAGAATTTTTAGGAGAAACATGGAGTGTAAAAAGAGATGTAGAAAAAGAAAAGGAAAATTAGAGATTTACCTTTTTATTGTATAACCTGAAATTCAGTGACATGTGCCAAATAGATGAATATATATGTAAATATCAAGAATACTTCTATAAAATATGTGATTGAACTGAGAAAGAAAATGTAACGAACAAAAGTCTATTAAAACTATTTTATACAAAAGTACCTGACTCATGGGGGTTTAAAGCCATGCAATTATATCCTCAATATATTGTACAAAGAGCAGACACATTAGGAGGACAAATACAATTTCTAAAAATAAAATTAGAAGAATGGTGTGTTGAAGCTACACTGAGTAGAAAAACAAATAAAGTAGTAAAACAAGGACTTTGTTGTTCACAATTAACCCATCTAATAACTATAAGATGTGAGCCAATGAGGTATAATAGAAGAAATAAATATAAATTTAAAAAGAGAAAAATATTTGGATTTAAACCAAAACCAAAACAAAAATATTATAGGAAAAAGAAGAATTACAATAAAAATACAAATACACCAAAAGAATGTAAATGTTTTATATGACAAGAGAAAGGACACTATGCCAACGAATGTCCAAAAAGAGGATCAAAGAAAATTAATCAAAAAGAATTCGAGGAAATTATAGAGGAAGAACATTCTGAAATAGAAAATATTCAAGAATTTGTTCAAATGACAAACGATGAACAATCACATGGATCAATCTATAATTTCTCAGACACAGAATCAGACTGAAGAAGAAATAACAGAAGAATACCAGGAAGAAACATGCCATTTCTTACAAGAAGTATTAAAAGATAGAAAACTATTTATTCGAATAAGAAACATTGAATTAAGATTAAAGAATTCTGATGGATTTAGAACATTAATCTTTGAAAAAATTACTCAAAGAAAGCATATTTTCTATTATGGGATAACTAATAGAGAAATGCCTATGCAAATAGAATACACTAAAAATAGAATAAATATACATTTACTTTGAAAAGAATACATGATGAGAAAAATGGAAAAAATAAAAGATAGATCTAAAATAGGATGGATTCATATAGGAGCTATTCAGATGATAATAAAAGCAACCTTCCGAGAAGGAATAGATTCACCTATAAATATTGTATTAATAAATAATAGAATAAATGATAGAAGAGATGCAACATTAGGAATACTACAGGGAAATCTCAGTCATAAAAAATTTATAGTTAATATTTATCCAAAAATAAGTGTAAACATTAGAGACAACAATATAAATAGGACTTCAAACTTAATACAAGATTTTCAAAGAACAAAATTTATAAAAAAGGGATCCATTCCTTACTCAATAACTTATATAATAAGCTATGCCCTAAGTAATAACCATCACTCTGAAAAATTTGAAAATAAAGATATTATAATACTTCCTAATATATTTAAAGATATAGGAAAAATTACGAAGCTAAACATAATTTCAGAAATAGAGATACCAAAAAATATGAATATAGAAGTCTCTGAAAAACTTTTAGTAACAGATAATAAAATCCCAAGAAGATTACAATATGAAAGAAATCAGTTATCATGTCTAATCTCCTCTTAACGATCTCTAAGAGAAGTAATCCTTAGATCTATACGTTTCAGATCTCGAACTCCTTATCATCCTATAGTCTTCATGTCCTGCGTGCTAAGACAAAATGGACAAGACTATAGGATGATAAGGAGCTCAAGATCTGGAACGTCTAGATCTAAGGATTACTTGTCTTAGAGATCCTTAAGAGAAGATCGGACATGATAACTGATTTCCTTCATATAGTAATCTTCTTGGGATTTTAATATCTATTACTAAAGGTTTTTCAGAGACATCTAAATTCATATTTTCTGGTATCTCTATGTCTGAAATTATGCCTGGCTTCGTAATTTTTCCTATATCTTTTAATATATTGGGAAGTATTATAATATATTTATCTTCAAATTTTTCAGAGTGATGTGTACTACTTAGAGAATAGCTAATTATATGAGTTATTGTGTAAGGAATGGATCCCTTTTTCATACATTATGTTCTTTGAAAATCTTGTATTAATCTTAAAGTCTTATCTTTATTGTTGTCTCCAATGTTTAAACTTATTTTTGGATAAATAATAAAGATTAATTTTGATGACTCAGATTTCCCTATAGTATTCCTAATGTTGCATCTCTTCTGTCATTTATTCTATTATCTATTAATACAATATTTATAGGTGAATCTATTCCTTCTTGGAAGGTTGCTATTATCATCATCTGAATATCTCCTATATGAATCCATCCTATTTTACATCTATCTTTTATTTTTTCCATTTTTCTCATTAGGTCTTCTTTTCGAAGTAAAGGTATATTTATAATATTTTTAGTGTATTCTATTTGCATAGGCATTTCTCTATTAGTTATTCCATTATAGAAAATATGCTTTCTTTGAGTAATTTTTAAAGAGTGATGTTCTAAATTCATCAGAATTCTCTAATCTTAATTCAGTGTTTCTTATTTGATTAAATATTTTTCTATCTATTAATACTTCTTGAAAGCAATTTCCTGCTTCTTCCTGGTATTCTTCTATTAATTTATTTTTAGTCTAATTCTGTGTCTGAAAAATAATAGATCGATCCATCTGATTGTTCATCGTTTGTTATTTAAACAAATTCTTGAATATTTTCTATTTCAGAAAGTTCTTCCTCTATAATTTCCTCGAATAGTTTTTGATTAATTTTCTTTGAACCTCTTTTTAGACATTTGTTGGTATATTGTCCTTTCTCTTGGCATATAAATCATTTGCATTCTTTTGGTTTCTTTGCATTTTTATTGTAATTCTTCTTTTTCCTATAATATTTTTGTTTTGGTTTTGGTTTAAATCCAAACCTTTTTCTCTTTTTAAATTTATATTTATTTCTTCTATTATACCTCATTGGTTCGCATCCTATAGTTATTGGATGGGTTAATTGTGAACAACAATATCCTTGTTTTACTACTTTATTTGTTTTTCTACTCAGTATAGCTTTCAGCACACCATTCTTCTAATTTTATTTTTACAAATTCTATTCGTCCTCCTAGTGTGTTTGCTCGTTGTCCAATATATTGAGGGTATAATTGAATGTCTTTAAACCCCCATGGGTCATGTACTTTTGTATAAAATAGATTTAATAGACTTTTGTTCGTTACATTTATTTGTGAGTTTGATCATATATTTTATAGAAGTATTCCTGAAATTTACATATATATTCATCTACTTGGTACATGTCACAGAATTTCAGGTTATACAATAAAAAGGTAAATCTCTATTTAACCTTTTCTTTTTCTACATCTCTATTTACATTCCATGTTTCTCCTAGAAATTTTCTTTCGAATTCATTTTCATAATCTTGATATACATTCGTTATTTTATTTTTCATATAAGTATTCTATTATTTTATGTAATTCTACAATCATTTCCTGAATTTTTTGAATGTTTTTTTAAATATTTTCGTGAACCTGTACCTCGAATTTTCTATACATATTATTCAATATTTAATTTGTATTCTAGATCTAAAGCTTCATATATGTTATTATCCTCACTTTTAGAAATATTTCCGTTATTACATATATATATATATTTATTTATTTATTTATTTATTTATATTTATATAGTTATATATTTATATATTTATATATATACATATATACATATATATATGTATCTATCTATCTATATATATACATATATATTCATATATATATATATATATCTATATATGTGTGTGTATATATATACATATATATACATATATATTCGTATATATACATATATATATATATATGTGTATATATACATATATAATAGTATATATATGTTTATATATATATATATATATATGGGATTATCTTTAATACCCACGTGGGTAGCTACCCGCACGCCCTTCCAATCTTTTTTTTTAATTTCACAATTATAGAGGAACATTTTATCTAGCTCCCCAAAAAATTTGATCCAAAAATAATATCATTTGTCCCACTAAAATTAAAAAAAAAACTCGTCCATATATTTACTGACTGTATATTTTTTGTGCAGTTACCTTTTTAGTCAAATAGATATTATTTATATCAATACAGTTACTCTTTTCATCAGAATAGTTACTCTTCTACACCATATAGTTACTCTTTTGGATGTGCAAGTAGCCAGATGGTAACGAAAATCTAGCTACATGTGCTGGTAACGAATGAAAACATATATATATATATATATATATATATATATATATATATATTTATATTTATATATATTTATATTTATATTTATATATATAATATGTATGTATTATATAGGTATATGTATATGTATGTATATATATATATATATATATTTATATATATATATATATATATATATATATATATATAAAGGTTGTTCATTCATTAGCCGTGCGAGTAGCCATATTTTCGCTACCTGCTAGCTACTCACGTGCGTAAAATAGTAACTATATGTTACACTGGAGTAATTATTCTGAATCCAAAAGAGTAATTGTATTATATATAGAGTAACTTTGAGAGAAAAAGAGTAACTGCGTAGAAAATATACTATCAGTAAATATATGGACGGATTTTTTTATTTAGGAGGGACAAATGATATATATATAGGGGTTAGGAAATGTGTACCGATCGGTACATGTAACCTACGTGTACCGACCATTATAATAGCACATGCGGAGTATGTTGATAAAATCCTACCATATGGATTGATTCAACACTACATAGATTAGATGTGTTTAAAAAATCATAACCATATCTCTTATAGATCATGAGATATAGCAATAAATCATTCAATGGTTTATGTAATTTCTGCAACTTACCGTTGATCAGAAAATAATAATTTTCTTTCTTTTGATGATCTATGAATATCAAATTGTGTTGATTTTTTGTATACATCTTATATAAGGGGTATACTTTACATCCATAAGGTTGGATTATTCATTATAATTTTACAATCACCACAAATGAAGGTGGGTACATGTAAGCTACATGTACTCAGGTACATAATTCTTTTAGCCATAATATATATATATATATATATATATATCTACATATATATTCATATATATATATATGTATGTATATATGTGTATATATATATATATGAGCATGGTGGCATTTATTGTAAATACTTATATCTTTAGTTAAATTAGTCTATTGGCTTCTTTCCTAAAGTTGTGCAGTGCGGCGTCTCTCTCTGGACCGGTATCTATCTTGTTGACGGCAACGATGCCCACGCCATGGAGGGATTCTTCACAGACCAAAATTTCTCCTCAAGTACCACCACATATACACCCAAGATCATGCTTGGGAGTACAAAACGTCAATGGAAAAAGGAGGCTCAAGTTCCTTGTGAGAGTTCTCGAATCAAGTTCTCCGATCCTGATTGTCTGGTGAGATTTTTTTAATCGAGGCTAGCATCTTCTTCAATGACAAAATAATCCACCGCTAGGTCGGATTCATTGTTAGTATAGGAGGACTAGGGATGTGGTGATCTGGAATTTGTTGTGAGAGGATAGAGAAGAGATTGTGTTGGGATGCCCCTCTACCACTTCCCCTCTCCTTCCAACATCGGATTTGAGCGTGGTCAGGTCCCCGACCCCTCCAGCAATCTTACTGTAAGCAAATTGTGTGACAAATCATGCCCTATGATTCCTTTCCTCATTCATGCTACTCCTAAAAGCATGATCACCCCCAATTCTTCTGGTACAATGAGTGCAGGGTCGAGAATATTAGCAGTTGTTCGAAGAGAGGGCCCAAAAGGGGGGGTTGGAGATGGTCGAGACATACAGGATCAAGGAGAGGCTGGCGAGGGGCGTATTCCTAGGAGGTGAAGTATGATGGCGGTGGTGTACGTAGGTTGTAGCTGATGCTGACAATGTGGGTTGTGTCCAGGGAAAAAGATCCTACCTTTATGTTTTGAGCATATACATGTCTTACCTGTTTGTAGATGCTAAAGTTGATGTTTGTGAAGATGAACACATGGCACGTGAGGAACCTACTTGTAACATCCCTGACATGGGTTATGAATTAACCCTATATGTTTTGCCTAATAAGGTTGAGTAGATTCTTAATCTTATCTTGGGAAAAGTGATTAGGGCTCATGAGAAACTTATGTTTCAATTTTGATCCTGTTTGAACAATGTTGAAGCAATGTTTGCTTATTTTGGACCAAAGTGCAAATTACCCAATTTGAGGGGTTAAATTGCAAATGTTGCATGATAAGATGTTACTCTGATGTTGAGACCCTATTAGAATGAATATGATGTAGTGGTAAGGCTTCTACAAGCCTGGACACCAAGATAGAGCTTGTTGGACAATGTTGTGCATTAAAACCTAGTTTTGGTGTAAAGTGGAATTTACCCAAAACCTAGGGTTCAATATGCAAATTACCACTTCAATAAGGTCCCTAATGTTTCTTGGCATCATGTAGAGCAAATAAAATGAGAGGGGCACCTCATTTGAATTATCTTGGAGGAGAGAGAATCTTGATGTTAAAATAATCAAGATTTAATCATAAGTGAAACCCTAATTCAAATTAGGGAAAAAATGATTGTATTAATTAAAGGGCCTTCAACCAAAATGTTTTGGGTTGATTTTGAATAAGGATAGACGTTCCTTTGCCAAGATAAGGAACGAAAATATCCTAAGGAAGTGAAATTCCACTCACCTTATTATAAAGAAAAGTAATTTCCACTTACATATGGAATATTAATATAATAAGCATTAAGGTGCTTAATTTGCTTTTCTTTAAATTGAGGATAATGAAGGAGAATTAAAGGCAAATGAAGGTGCCTCGTCCTTAAGGGATTTGAGGGGGAAGAGGCGGCCATATTTTTTGGAATTTAATGCATTTTAATAATGCATTTTCTCTCTCATCAATTTCCTTATAAAAGTGCCTTTTCTAAATCAATTGAGAGGCTATTTCGGATTTTCTTCTTTCCTTTTCTTGCAAAACCGACCAAGGAGCTAGAGAGGAGCACGGGGACTCCCTACCTGTTGGTAAGCCCTTGACCGTCGTTCTCCTTGATTTCATGGTGGAAATCAAAAATAAATCATGGATTCCTTCTTATTTCGATCTCCTCTTCAACCCTAGCCAACTTTTGCAATCAAAAGCTTGAGGACGAGCCTAGGGGGAGTTGCTAGAGCTTCATCCACCATTAATGGCGTGATCTTGGAGCTTTGGAGCTGAATTGGAGGCGGGTTTTATAACTCAAACCCTTAATCATTGTTATTGTATCAATCATCTATGCTTTGTTGATTGATTTCTTCAATTTGATACATACTTGATTCTTTGCTGCAATTTCCATCAAGAACGGTTGCTGTTCTTGGGTTCACGAAGGAAGGTGATTATGACATGATCATAATAAATAACCTCACCAAATATCTTGGGAGAAAACGATCTCATTGGTTGGGACCAAATGGGTTCACCAAAACCGTTTGGTGACCAAACGGGTTGCAAACCGTTTGGTGGAAAACGGGTTCAAACCCATTTGAAGGAGTTGACCAAGCATTGACCGTTTGGGAATATCGTTCCTAATTATGTAGGCTAATGACCCTCCAAATTTGATGGGTTAACTCCAAATGAATCATAGGTTGAAGGTCAATCAATTAGACAAATCGAATTGAATTAAGTGCTGATTTTCAACCTGATTAACTTGACCTGCTTGGCCAAACGGGTTCAAACCCGTTTGAGTGAGCTGACCAAGCATTTACCGTTTGAGATTCCTGTTCTTAATGACGTTTGTTAATGACCCTACAAATTTTAGGGGTTAACGCAAAAGGATTCATAGGTTGAAGGCTAATCAATTAGGAAAACCTAATTGGATTAAGTGCTGATTTTCAACCTGATTAACTTGACCTACTTGGCCAAATGGGTTCAAACCCGTTTGAGTGAGTTGAACAAGCATTGACCGTTTGAGATTCCTGTTCTAAATGATGTTGGTTAATGACCCTCCAAACTTTAGGGGTTAACTCAAAAGGAATCATAGGTTGAAGGCTAATCAATTAGAAAAACCTAATTGGATTAAGTGCTGATTTTCAACCTGATTAACTTGACCTGCTTGGACAAACGGGTTCAAACTTGTTTGAGTGAGTTGACCAAGCGTTGACCGTTTGAAATTACTGTTCCTAATTATGTGGGCTAATGACTCACCAAATTTTATGGGTTAACTCCCAAGGAATCGTGAGTTGAAGTCTAATCAATTAGGCAAACGCTAATTGAAAACAGTGCTGAAATTCCAATGAGTTAATTAGAGATTTTGGGTTGATTAGCCCAAACGGGTTCAAACCCGTTTGGGGATCATCCAAACGGGTTCAAGACCGTTTTGGGATCACCCCAAGACCGTTTGGAGGTCTGGGGTCAAGTATAGTTGACCAATTGAAGGTCCAAAGGTATTAACCATATTGCAATGTAGTGCTGATTTGTTGATCAACTCGATAGACCAATCCATGATGATTGTTCACTAAAGTCCAAGGGTTGGATGAGCCAAACGGGTTCAAGACCGTTTGGAGATCATACAAACGGTCTCAATACCGTTTGGAGGTCATCCAAACAACCTCAAGACCGTATGGGGTCAGGTCATACCCAATTTGAGTGATGGTTCAATGGTTTCAATGCAACTAGTTCTGCATTGATTAGTGTTGAAGAATCATCGATTCCAAGCCCTAATTCAATTGAATCAAACCTTAATTGATGATCAATTGAGGGTCAATTGAGGTTCAAATCAGTTTAAGGTTGACCTATTAAACTGAATTGAAGTATGAGGGTAGGTCCAATTGATGATTGGTTCCATGAATCCAGTGATTGAAGGAATCAACATTGGAAACCCTAATTCAATTAGATACATTATGTAATGGAGGTCCAATGTGATTGAATCTTTGAGAATTAATATGATGAATGTTCTATTGATCCAATGATGATTAGTAATGGTAATCAATGAAGGTACAAAGGTTGAAACCCTAAATAGTACCCAAGTGATTATGTGCCAATTAAGGGATGAATCCCTAATTGCTTATAGGATCAAATGACTTGATACACTATGTTAATCATAGTTGTATGTACTTGACTGAAGAGTTGATATGACCTAATCAAGTTAAGAAGTTGATAGCATGAATTCATACATGAATATGATTCATGTGGTGATTAAGGGTTATGATCCTTAAGCAAAGAGATCATGAAACCCTAAATATAAACATAAACCCTAACTGACAGGGTTATTGAACTCAAACCCTAGTTGAGGGTGCATCCATGTGAAACCCTAGTTGAGGGTGCATTCGTGTGAGACCCTAGTTGAGGAGGCATCCATATGAAACCCTAATTGAAAGTGTATCCATGTGAATCCCTAATTGAGGGTGATTCTATGAGAAACCCTAATTGGGAATGATTAGTAAACCCTAATTATGGGCAATGTGATGGAAATCTTAATCCTGGTAAAGGATTAAGGATAATATTGATACATGATATGTGTGATGGAAATCCTAATCTTGTAAAGGATTAAGGGTAATACCCTTGAATTATCAATACATTGTTTTTGCATGATATTGATGGATAATTGATGTGCTACTATTATATGTGCTAACCATGCAGGTATCATGAGATGATGAGCATAGCCAGGTATGAGCTATGATGTGTTATTATTTTGAATTTGATTATTGGGCCTTGTGTGCCATAATATATCTTGTTGTCTGGTAAGAAATAGCAAGAGAGTTAATGGGCATCAAGTATCACACTTATCTTGGTCAGATGACCTAAAGGTGTTAGTTACCTGAGAAAGAGGTAACAATGCTCAGGTGATGAGCTAAGGATTTGAATACCCAGGATTTCATGGTTATGGTATTGAAATTGTGAATGGATGAGAAGCCACAGTGTTGAAATGAGGGATTAAGATCCCAACACCTTATGAAAAGAGTGTGGCTACGGGCCATGACTCCATAATGATAATGCCAGGCTTTAGATATATGATCTAATCCTGGAGAGAGTTAATGTAGTGGTAATGATCCTGTAGTTTGAATAGATGTTATACATGTTCTTCATATTCCTTAAAGGATAAATGATATGTTGATTCTATCTAAACTGCAATGCTTCTGATATAGAATGATGTTCTAATCTGTTAGACATTAAAGTACCTACTATCAAATAAATATGATTTCTCTGTTCATATTTATCTTCTTAAGTTACAATAACAATGTTTCTGGCAGAGAGTTATATCTCTCGCAGGGGCAATTTTTATAATTTTCTCACCCCCGTGGGAATCACATTTTTAGGTGGACGCGGACAAAGAGACAGGAATCCTTCAGGAGGTGAAGGACAACAATAACAGCAGCAGGGACAGTAGTGAAGTCTCAAGTGGAGACATTGACTGTCATGTCATGTTCAGTTGTATATAGAGTCATATGTGTCGTCTTTGTACTCTCAGGTCCTCAGAGTAGTAGTTAGTGATTTCGAGATTTTGGTTTAGTGCTTTGAGGGTTTTATACTACCTGTGTACAGTTAAGACAGAGTAGTTAATGTTTGTATTCCTCGAGAAGTAAAAGTACATGAGATGTATATATATGAACCAGGATGTAAGGTTTTACTTTGGTTCAGAATGAAAGGGTTTTCCTATGAATGGATCTCTTTGGAAAAAGTTTTAATTTTTAGTGATTTTCGCTAATCTGCTGCTTGATGAACGCTTCCGTATTAGTTAATTATGTTTTTATGAGTTGTATGCCACAATTTAGTGGTATCAGAGCTCTAGGTTCGCTGAGTCTACAGAGACATAGGACTAAGGTTGTAGAGTCTGTTCTAAGTGTCTTCTAGTTTATTTGATAGTATCTTCTACTCTTAGGAGAATAAGAACTTGAAAATGACTAGAGGACATGAGGAACACATTGCTAAGGGCAATGTTGTCACACCAGGAGGGGGTGCATGGGACCAGGAAAGAGCAGAACAACTGCCTGAGAATCCCCATTAAGACCTGATCAGGATAGAGAATCCTATGATCATGCTCTTATTGGGAAGACTAGGGCAACAATATTGCTTATAGGGGACTGGATACTAGCCTTACAACCTAGATTATCAGTCCTTAGTACAAAAAGCTTGAGCTTTAAAAGAGTTCCTAAATGACTTAGTCATGTTGGAACAAGGAAAAATATGGAAAAGATTAACTTATGGCAAGAAAGTAGACTCTGCCATGAGTTTAGACAAATAGTATATCTGTGATGGTAGTGCCCAAGGAGGGGCCATAAGATGAGATTTAGAAAGTGATGCCTGAAAAAAATTCAAGAATGGAAAATCATGTGTGTATAATGATATGAAAAGTGAGGAATGTGATAGCAAATAAAGTGCATACTACCTTATCTCAATACTTATATACCCTGGCCAGGTATATGATTATTGAAGATAAGGCAAGTATGGAACTCTTAGATTATTATCTTTCTAATTAATCTAATCAAGTAATCATTTTGAAACAATATAGAGAATGTAATGAAATTAAATAGGAAGAGCTAGGTGAATTTTCCCAAACAACATACTCAGTGAACTTCCTTAGTGAACATACTCAGTGAACTTCCTCAGTGAATATTTTCAAAAACTTTCTTAGTGAACATACTCAGTGAACTTCCTCAGTGAATATTTTCAAAAACTTCCTTAGTGAACATACTCAGTGAACTTCCTTAGTGAATATTTTCAAAAACTTCCTTAGTGGACATACTCAGTGAACTTCCTTAGTGAACATACTCAGTGAACTTCCTTAGTGAATATTTTCAAAAACATACTTAGTGAACATTCTCAATGAACTTGCTTTATGAATATTTTCAAAAACATACTTAGTGAACATACTCAGTGAACTTCCTTAGTGAACATACTCAGTGAACTTCCTTAGTGAATATTTTCAAAAACATACTTAGTGAACATACTCAGTGAACTTCCTTAGTGAATATTTTCAAAAACATACTTAGTGAACATACTCAGTGAACTTCCTTAGTGAATATTTTCAAAAACATACTTAGTGAACATACTCAGTGAACTTTCTTAGTGAACGTACTCAGTGAACATACTCAGTGAACTTCCTTAGTGAATATTTTCAAAGACATACTTAGTGAATATACTCAGTGAACTTCCTCAGTGAATACTTTCAAACAACATACTTAGTGAATATACTCAGAGAACCTACTTAGTGAATTTGCTTGGTGAATATTTTCCCAAAACAAAGAAAGGATTTCTGAATGAATTATCTGTGTTAGATATGTATGTCTCTCTTTTGGTAGATATTCTTGAGTGATGATAGAAATATGTTCTTTTATGCTTCTTCCTTTCTATATTATGGACATCATATGTTAGGGGTTTATGCTCTGCATAAACATTGATGAGGTTGAACTAATGAAAGGAGCTTTGTGTGAAATCACAGAGTTCACGATGTCTCCATGATATTAAGATGATATGTGGAGACTTGAGGGCATGATTAATGAACAAACTGTTCCTCCTTTTGTCTGGGATTTCAGGGACGAAATCCTTGTTAGGGGTTTATAATTTGTAACATCCCTGGCCTGGGTTATGAATTAACCCTAGATGTTTTACCTAATAAGGTTGAGTAGATTCTTAATATTATCTTGGGAAAAGTGATTAGGGCTCATGAGAAACTTATGTTTAAATTTTGATCCTGTTTGAACAATGTTGAAGCAATGTTTTCTTATTTTGGACCAAAGTGCAAATTACCCAAGTTGAGGGGTGAAATTGCAAATGTTACATGATAAGATGTTACTCTGATGTTGAGACCCCACGAGAATGAATATGATGTAGTGGTAAGGCTTCTACAAGCCTGGACACCAAGATAGAGCTTGTTGGACAATGTTGTGCATTAAAACTTAGTTTTGGTGTAAAGTGCACTTTACCCAAAACCTAGGGTTCAATATGCAAATTACCACTTTAATAAGGTCCCTAATGTTTCTTGGCATCATTTATAGCAAAGAAAATGAGAGGGGAACCTCATTTGAATTATCTTGGAGGAGAGAGAATCTTGATATTAAAATAATCAAGATTTAATCATAAGTGAAACCCTAATTCAAATTAGGGCAAAAATGATTGTATTAATTAAAGGGCCTTCAACCAAAATGTTTTGGGTTGATTTTGAATAATTATGGACGTTCCTTTTCCAAGATAAGGAACGAAAATATCCTAAGGAGGTTAAATTCCACTCACCTTATTATAAAGAAAAGTAATTTCCACTCACATATGGAATATTAATATAATAAGCATTAACGTGCTTAATTTGCTTTTCTTTAAATTGAGGATAATGAAGGAGAATTTAAGGCAAAAGAAGGTGCCTCGTCCTTAATGGATTTGAGGGGGAAGAGGCGGCCATATTTTTTGGAATTTAATGCATTTTAATAATGCATTTTCTCTCTCATCAATTTCCTTATAAAGTGCCTTTTCTAAATCAATTGAGAGGCTAATTCGGATTTTCTTCTTTCCTTTGCTTACAAAACCAACCAAGGAGCTAGAGAGGAGAAGGGGGACGACTCCCTACCTGTTGGTAAGCCCTTGACCTTCGTTCTCCTTGATTTCATGGTGGAAATCAAAAATAAATCATAGATTCCTTCTTATTTCGATCTCCTCTTCAACCCTAGTCAACTTTTGCAATCAAAAGCTTGAGGACGAGCCTAGGGGGAGTTGCTAGAGCTTCATCCACCATTAATGGCGTGAGCTTGGAGCTTTGGAGCTCAATTGGAGGTGGGTTTTATAACTCAAACTCTTAATCATTGTTATAGTATCAATCATCTATGCTTTGTTGATTGATTTCTTCAATTTGATACATACTTGATTCTTTGCTGCAATTTCCATCAAGAACGGTTTCTGTTCTTGGGTGCACGAAGGAAGGTGATGATGAAATCATCATAATAAAGCACCTCACCAAATATCTTGGGAGAAAACGATCTCATTGGTTGGGACCAAACGGGTTCACCAAAACCGTTTGGTGACCAAACGGGTTGCAAACCGTTTGGTGGAAAACGGGTTCAAACCCGTTTGAAGGAGCTGATTAAGCATTGACCGTTTGGTAATATCATTCCTAACTATGTAGGCTAATGACCCTCAAAATTTTAGGGGTTAAATCCAAAGGAATCAGAGGTTGAAGGCCAATCAATTAGACAAAGCGAATTGAATTAAGTGCTGATTTTTAACCTGATTAACTTGACCTGCTTGGGAAAACGGGTTCAAACCCGTTTGAGTGAGTTGATCAAGCATTGACCGTTTGAGATTCCTGTTCTTAATGATGTTTTTTAATGAACCTCCAAATTTGAGGGGTTAAATCAAAAGGAATCATAGGTTGAAGGCTAATCAAAGAGGAAAACCTAATTGGATTAAGTGCTGATTTTCAACCTGATTAACTTGACCTGCTTGGCCAAACGGGTTCAAACCCGTTTGAGTGAGTTGACCAAGCATTTACCGTTTGAGATTCCTGTTCTTAATGATGTTGTTTAATGACCCTCCAAATTTGAGGGTTTAACTAAAAAGGAATCATAGGTTGAAGTCTAATCAATTAGGAAAACCTAATTGGATTAAGTGCTGATTTTCAACCTGATTAACTTGACCTGCTTGGCCAAACGGGTTCAAACCCATTTGATTGAGTTGACCAAGCATTGACCGTTTGGTATTACGGTTCCTAATGATGTGGGATAATGACTCACCAAATTTTATGGGTTAACTCCCAAGGAATCGTGAGTTGAAGGCTAATCAATTAGGCAAACCCTAATAAAAAACAGTGCTGAAATTCCAATGAGTTAATTAGAGATTTTGGATTGATTAGCCCAAACCCGTTTGGAAATCATCCAAACGGATTCAAGACCATTTGGGGATCCCCCCAAGACCGTTTGGAGTTCTGGGGTCAAGTATAGTTGACCAATTGAAGGTCCAAAGGTATTAACCATATTGTAATGTAGTGCTGATTTGTTGATCAACTCGATAGACCAATCCATGATGATTTTTCACTAAAGTCCAAGGGTTGGATGAGACAAACAGATTCAAGACCGTTTGGAGCTCATCCAAACGGTCTCAAGACCGTTTGGAGGTCATCCTAAAGACCTCAAGACCATTTGGGGTCAGGTCATACCCAATTTGAGTGATGGTTCAATGGTTTCAAGGCAACTAGTTCTGCATTGATTAGTGTTGAAGAATCATCGATTCCAAGCCCTAATTCAATTGAATCAAACCTTAATTCATGATCAATTGAGGGTCAATTTAGGGTCAAATCAGTTGAAGGTTGACCTATTAAACTCAATTGAAGTATGAGGGTAGGTCCAATTGATGATTGGTTCCATGAATCTAATGATTGAAGGAATCAACATCGGAAACCCTAATTCAATTAGATACATTATGTAATGGAGGTCCAATGTGATTGAATCTTTGAGAATTAAGATGATGAATGCTCTATTGATCCAATGATGATTAGTAATGGTAAACAATGAAGGTACAAAGGTTGAAACCCTAAATAGTACCCAAGTGATTAAGTGCCAATTAAGGATGAATCCCTAATTGCTTATAGGATCAAATGACTTGATACACTATGTTAATCATAGTTGTATGTACTTGACTGAAGAGTTGATATGACCTAATCAAGTTAAGAAGTTGATAGCATGAATTCATACATGAATATGATTCATGTGGTGATTAAGGGTTATGATCCTTAAGCAAAGAGATCGTGAAACCCTAAATATGAACATAAACCCTAACTGACAGGGTTATTGAACTCAAACCCTAGTTGAGGGTGCATCCATGTGAAACCCTAGTTGAGGGTGCATTCATGTGAGACCCTAGTTGAGGAGGCATCCATATGAAACCCTAATTGAAAGTGTATCCATGTGAAGCCCTAATTGAGGGTGATTCTATGAGAAACCCTAATTGGGAATGATTAGTAAACCCTAATTATGGGAAATGTGATGGAAATCCTAATCTTGGTAAAGGATTAAGGATAATACTGATACATGAGATGTGTGATGGAAATCCTAATCCTTGTAAAGGATTAAGGGTAATACCCTTGAATTATCAATACATTGTTTTTGCATGATATTGATGGATAATTGATGTGCTGCTATTATATGTGCTAACCATGCAGGTATCATGAGATGATGAGCATAGCCATGTATGAGCTATGATGTGTTATTAATTTGAATTTGATTATTGGGCCTAGTGCTATAATATTTCTTGTTGTTTGGTAAGAAATAGCAAGAGAGTTAATGGGCATCAAGTATCACACTTATTTTGGTCAGATGACATAAAGGTGTTAGTTACCTGAGAAAGAGGTAACAATGCTCAGGTGATGAGCTAAGGATTTGAATTCCTAGGATTTCATGGTTATGGTATTGAAATTGTGAATGAATGAGAAGCCACAGTGTTGAAATGAGGGATTAAGATCCCAACACCTTGTGAAAAGAGTGTGGCTACGGGCCATGACTCCATAATGATAATGCCAGGCTTTAGATATATGATCTAATCCTGGAGAGAGTTAATGTAGTGGTAATGATCATGTAGTTTGAATAGATGTTATACATGTTCTTCATATTCCTTAAAGGATAAATGATATGTTGATTCTATCTAAACTGCAATGCTTCTGATATAGAATGATGTTCTAATCTGTTAGACATTAAAGTACCTACTATCAAATAAATATGATTTCTCTGTTCATATTTATCTTCTTAAGTTACAATAACAATGTTTCTGGCAGAGAGTTATATCTCTCGCAGGGGCAATTTTTATAATTGTCTCACCCCCGTGGGAATCACATTTTTAGGTGGACGCGGACAAAGAGACAGGAATCCTTCAGGAGGTGAAGGACAACAATAGCAGCAGCAGGGACAATAGTGAAGTCTCAGGTGGAGACATTGACTTTCATGTCATGTTCAGTTGTATATAGAGTCATATGTGTCGTCTTTGTACTCTCAGGTCCTCATAGTAGTAGTTAGTGATTTCGAGATTTTGGTTTAGTGCTTCGAGGGTTTTATACTACCTGTGTACAGTTAAGACAGAGTAGTTAATGTTTGTATTCCTCGAGAAGTAAAAGTACATGAGATGTATATATATGAACCAGGATGTAAGGTTTTACTTTGGTTCAGAATGAAAGGGTTTTCCTATGAATGGATCTCTTTGGAAAAAGTTTTAATTTTTAGTGATTTTCGCTAATCTGCTGCTTGATGAACGCTTCCGTATTAGTTAATTATGTTTTTATGAGTTGTATGCCACACTACTAGAGAAAATCAAGCAACGTATGTACTTCATTCTGGAATCTGCAATGTAGACAATGATAAAAAACCAACAAGGGTTTGCGACTTTGACCCAAGACACAACTTTCCTGTGCAAGATTGTTGTGAAGAAGTGTGGGGTCGTTAGATTGAGAGGAAGTGAAAGATGTGTCCAATCTATTAGAACAAGAGAATTACAGGCCGGCACAGGCAACTCTGGTGAAACTTATCAGATCCCACTAAAGTCGACATTGCATCTCTATTGAATCTTTTAAGTTGCTACACAATTTGTTTCTTTTAAAAGGACGTTAAGCGTTTGATAAATTGTCACAGAAATAATCACACAAGGTCCATATTGTATTCTTATTCTTTGTGTATTTGTAGTGTACTATTCATGTAAAAGTAATCTATTCTTCTCTATTGCTCATGTAATTATCTCGTACTGAGAATTACCACTCACATAAAAAATACTTATCCAGCTTTGAAAGTAACACCATAACACAAAATTAATTATATAATATAAAAGTACCCATATCATAGTGAAAGTAATTGCATGATATAAAAGGTAACTATGTGGTATAAAAAGTAATTATCCCACACCAAGAGTAACAACAGGCCACAAAAAGTAACTATATCATACAAAAATTAAATATCTGACACTAAAAATAACATCACGACACGAAAAGTAACTATATGAAATCGAAAGTAACAATAGGATACAAAAAATAACATTATGGTACGGAAAGTAAGTGTAAAAATTCAAAAATAAAATCATGACACAAATAAGTATCTGTCTAAAGGTAACGCCAAGACACAAAAAGTAACTATATAGATAGAAAAGTATCAATCTGAGACCAAAAGTAACACCAAGACACAAAAGGTAACTATATGGTATGAAAAGCAACTATCCAATACCAAAAGTAGAGAGCTAATGAAATAGTAGAAGAGATTACTTACATAATGGATGGCGTGGAGTGAAGTTTAAATTTAACAAAGTTGAGGTGTAAAAATAGAACAAGAATATTTGACGCATACGGTAAGACTCAGACGTCAAAAGTAACTATATTGTATGAAAAGTAACTTTTTGACCAAGAAAGTAACACTCAACCACAAAAAGTAATTATATTGTGCGGGAAGTAAATATTTGACCAAGAACGTAACACTATGTCATAAAAATTAATAGTTTGGTTTGAAAAATAACTAATCGACTCAAAAAATAATATTGAGTCAATTACTATATGGTATAAGAAATAACTATTTGACTCACATAGTAATACAGAGTCATCAAAAGTAATACACCGTCTGTAAAAAAATATAAATATTAGATTTTAATTAATGATGACTTACAATGGTATGTACATAGATTAAGATTTTTAGGGTGTTGTAATTATGATGATACATACATATAAGAACATGAGACTCCATAAAAGGAGTCCAGCAGCCTGCTGAAGGGATGGCAGTGAAACATATTTCCATGTCTTCACTTTATTCCAACTCTGATTTTGTGCACCACCAATAATTTAAACTGAACTCTGCAAAAAGTCAAGGAATTGGCTTTCTTCAGATGAGTGATCACATATGAGAAGATAGAATTAGATCAGTAGGACACAATGCAAGCTGTCACAAGGGAAACAAAGCCTCATTCTTGTCGGAATGTAATTCTGTTATGAGAGAAATAATTACTTTTAGTAAATCAGCAAATGAATAAAATACGATGCCAAACATTAAAAATACTAAAATATTTGTGATGAGAAACGACATCGAGACTTTCAAAACACAAAAGTAAATTAGACAGTACTACAGAACTGCAAATGGGAATTCGTATGTCAAATTAGAAAAATGTGGAACACGAGTTGTTGGGTTGCGGATGTAATTCAGATTCAACGTATCAGATACTTTAGAAGCTGTCTCTACTTACTATGTATTGGTAAAGTCTACCGCAAAATATCAAAATAACATAGGAAAATAATAACAAGGATAAAATGCTATTGTTTTCTTATCTGACTAATTGATTCGAGCAATTTAAAAGCATGGCTTTTCTTCCCAAGAAATCAAAATCAATTAACAAAAGTAGCTATTTGATCAAATTATATTGTTCACTTAAAAGTCGGGTTCATTTATAATTATCATTCAAAAGTAACAATCAACTAATAAAAGTAACACATTTTATTAGAGCTGAATGAGTTATGTGCATTTATGTCTCTAACTAATTATTCCTAGTTCTTGAAATATATTTTAAGTCTGCCGAACAACATGTGATTCAAGGTTACTCCCACATGGACTGGTACCCGATCAAGAGGCTAAGAAATGTCTCATCCCAACAGCCACCAAGCTGACAATCTCAATTACGGATGCACTTTCAGCCATTCATTCAGTACAATTGACTGAACTCAATGATCAGTTCCGATCCCAAGCCATTGATGCTTTATGGCTAATTCATTGATATAAATGACACAGTGGTTGAGTATTGTTTTGAGAATCAAGTTATTATATGATGCTTCTGTTCGCATTTTCAGTCTGGTTTCTCACTATAAGCCAAAGTTACATATTTTTAGGAGTTTCCTCTATCTGCTTTCTCAGTTTATTTAGCTAGTAATAGATATCTGCTTTCTCAGTTTATCTAGCTAGTAATAGATAGCCACTTGATAAGTTTGTTTTCCTCTGATGTGTTTTCTTTATCACCTGTGACCAGATCAGATTCTGGTTATAATTCGTACTGCGATCATCAATGACATCTAATCAATTATAAAGTAGATCAAAATTACTGTGTTCGCACAACTAGTTTAAAATATGCTTAAAAGATCACTGTACAATGTCCTTACAAGGATGCATAAAGATTTAAATTCACACATATTCTACAAGGTTGACCCACGAATGACGAACTGCCGTCCACACCGGTTCACGATGAAAACAAACAGGTCATGGATGAGATTTAAATAGATGTACTAATACGTCTCTAGGGACACTCACAGGCTTTCCAGCCTCGTCTGGAATTAGTCAACTACTCTACACAATTGTACAGTGTTGGAATTTCCTAAATGGTCGACTAAACTTTATAATGTCCTCTTCTTGTCAAGCCCCACCAGAATTATCTCTTCAAAGACCCCATCATTACATATAGCTCCTACCAAATACGGAACTTCTAGAACACTGCGCAGAATGAACACGGACTTGTGACCTTTATTCTGTTCAACCAAGCTTCCTCTATGGTTTTAGTATCTTTCGATCCCTAGATGCCCACGCCCAATCTCGATGCCAGCCCATGCCTTCGCCTACCTGGATGATGCCCCGTGGGTGCTGATAGAGCTCTCTCTCTATCAACCCCATCGGGAGCCTCTGCCTTCACTAACTACGACGATGTCGCTGAGATGCAAGTCAGGGAGATCCAAAAAGTCTTCTCTTTTGTCTGGTAGGAGCGTGTGGCTCCCCAATAGCAAGAACGCCTAAGTTTGACAGTGTATTAGCATTCAGCCTAGCGCTGCGCCTAATTTGGGAGGAAGAAGACGAGGGAAGCTTGGAAGGACCTATGGTGCTTAGCCGAAGGGAGATGAGAAGAACAGAGAGCAGGAAGACGAGAAGAGAGGAGCCGGGATCAAATCAGATACCCCTGCCGGTCCTCGAGTGATGCATTTTTATATCAGCTACGCCCACGCTTACACGTCACGACAGCCTTGGTCAGCGTATCACAGCTCGACACGTCAGAGCCACAATGGGGCTTTATTACATTACCTGGCCACTTAACCAGCTGGCCGTAGTAGGACCCTAACAACTCCCCCCCACTTAAGTTGCAGCGTCGTCCTCGACTGCAATCCAAGACGGAAACGCCGTCTTCATTCTGTCATACTGTTCCCAGGTAGCCTCCTCCTTTGTCTCCCCGATCCACTGGACTAACACCTCCGACGCCGCCACTTGACCATCACGAACCATCCTTCGACTTAAAATCTTCTCTGGAAATCGGGATGCCATGGCCCAATCCCAATTTGGTGGTGAGACAGCCTCCGCCGGCGATGACCCTTTGAACGGCTTGAGCTGCGAGACGTGGAAGACTGGATGAACCTTTGCCTCCGGTGGCAACTGTAACTTGTAAGCCGCTGCGCCGATCCTCTCTAACATTGTAAACGGTCCAAGGAATCTGGTGGCCAGCTTCTGAGACGCTCCTCGTACCACTGACTGCTGCCGGTATGGCTGCAATTTCAACCAGACCAAGGCTCCCACCTGAAACTCCCTCTCTGTCCTATGCTTCTCGGCATAGTGCTTCATACGCTCCCGAGCTCGCTCCAATTTTTCCTTTAGCTTCCTGAGAATCCAATCCCTTGCCTTTAGTAGTTCTTCCACAGTTGGAGAAGCAGCTGATCCTGGTTCATGGGGAAGCAAGGTCGGGGGTGGTCGTCCATACACAACTTCAAAAGGGGTAAATCCATGGGCCGAATGCTGCGAAGTATTGTACCAATACTCTGCCCATGGCAGCCATTTCAACCAATCCTTAGGTTGTTGGTTACAAAAGCACCTCAAATATGTCTCCAAGCAGCGATTGAGGACCTCCGTTTGTCCATCAGACTGCGGGTGGTACGCCGAACTTCTACAAAGCTTTGTCCCCGCCTGCGTGAACAATTCCTCCCAAAGCCTACTTGTAAAAACTGGATCTCGATCGGAAACAATCGTGACCGGCATACCATGAAGCCTCACTATCTCCTGAATGAAAGCTTCCGCTACTGTTAAGGCTGTGTAGGGATGACCAAGAGCAATAAAATGTCCATACTTAGAGAGACGATCCACTACCACCAATATCACAGATTTCCCCTTCATAATTGGAAGTCCCTCGATGAAGTCCATAGAAATACCTTCCCAAACCGCCATTGGTGGTGGAAGAGGTTGCAATAAACCTGCAGGTGCTCGCGTCTCATACTTATTCTGCTGACAGATGGAGCAAGATTGGACCATGTCCTTCACCCGACATTTCATTCCGGGCCAATAGAAGTCCCTCCGAATCCTAGCTAAGGTCTTTGCATATCCTGAGTGACCGCCCACCTTGGAACTATGCCCTTCTGCCAGTATCAAAGGAATCAACTCCGATTGTGGACTCAAATAAAGGCGCCCCTTATAATAGATCATCTCCCCCCGCTTTGAATAGCGGTCTTCATTCAATCTTCCTCCTTGCCAATCGGCCAACAACTTTTGCAAGTCCTCCCTGGTCTGGTAGTCATGTTTAGCAATGGATATCCAATCTGATAGTACTGATGATATGGAGCAGAAAGTTCCCTCTTCCTCACACCTTGACAGGGCATCCGCCGCTAAATTAGTGTTGCCCATCCTGTATTCTACCACAAAATTGTATCCCATAAGTTTATGCAGCCACCTCTCTTGTGCTGGTGTATGTATCTTCTGTTCTAAGAGAAATTTGAGGCTCCTGTGATCCGTTTTAATCATGAATTGTCCCCCCAGTAGGTATGGACGCCACTTCTACACGCACTCCACAATCGCCAAAAATTCCTTCTCGTATGTTGATAATTGCAATTGGCGTCCCTTCAGAACTCTGCTAAAATAGGCAATTGGGTGTTGTTGTTGGGACAAGACACCCCCAATTCCATTACTGGGTGCATCGCATTCGATCACAAATGTCGATAGCGCCTCTTTCAACTTCAAGAAAGATTGATCTGCAATGTCGTTCCAACCAAAAGCATCCTTCTTCAGTAATTCAGTCATTGGCCCCGCAATCTTTGCAAAATGTCTGATAAACTTTCTTTAATACCCAGCCAAGCCGAGAAATCCTCTCAATTGCTTAATATTTTTGGGTGTTGGCCAATTCTGAACATCCTCCACCTTCCCTCTCTCCATAGAAACTCCTTCAGCTGAAACGACATGTCCCAAATATTGGACTTCTCGTACAACAAACTGGCACTTACTCTTTTTTGTGCATAATTGATTCTGGCCCAAAACCTGCAATACCTTCTTCAAGTGATATTTGTGCTCCTCCAAGGTTTTGCTGTAAATGAGGATATCATCAAAGAAAAACAGCATGAATCTTCTCAGGAACGGCCGAAAAACTTCATTCATGAGATGCTGGAATGTCGTGGGGGCATTCGTTAATCCAAAGGGCATCACAACGAATTCATAATGACCTTCGTGTGTTCTGAATGCAGTCTTTGCTATGTCATCTTCATACATGCGGATCTGATGATATCCAGACCTTAAGTCCAGTTTGGAAAACCATACGGCGCCACATAATTCATCTAACAGTTCATCGATCACCAGAATAGGATGCTTGTCCTTCACCGTCTGATTATTCAATGCCTGATAGTCTACACAGAAACGCCAGGATGCATCATGTTTCTTAACCAACAAGACAGGAGAAGAGAATGGACTTGAACTGCGGCGAATTAACCCTTGATCCTGCATCTCCTTAACCTGTCTCTCTATTTCATTCTTTTGAGCATACACGTATCGATAAGGTGGAACTGCTACCGCTCTCGTCGTATCCTTCAAGATGATGTGGTGGTCTACCGATCTGAGTGGAGGAAGCCCCTTCAACTCAGAAAAAACATCCCGGTACTCCTCCAGGATTTCATGTACTTCGCTTTCTTCAACATCCTTCCTTTCCCCTTCTGCGCTTTCCAAGTACATCATCATCGCGCAAGCTTCTCCCTTCAATTCACTTCCCAACTCCTCGGCCCCTATCTCTGAGATTTGCCTAGGCTTAAGTCCCCTCAGAACATATGACTCTCCTACCTCAACGAATTTCATCTCCTTGAATCTGAAATTCTGGATGATATCCCCCAATTTCTCAAGCCAGACCAGTCCCAAAACCAGTTGTTTACAGCCAAGCTTCAGGAGCTTCACTTCCTCTACTGTGGAGTATCCCTGCATTCATATCATGCAATTCTTCAATCGCCCTTGCGTTACCAGAATTTCACCACCTCCTACCTTCACGTTCATAGCCCTGCTTTCTTCTACCTGCAATCCCCATTCCTCCACCAAGGTCGGGTCTATGAAGTTGTGTGTTGCCCCTGAATCAATGAAGATCAAGCACTTATGGCCTTCAAGTGTTCCCCATATCTTAAACTGCCTTGGCGTTTGCTTTCCTGTGACAGATTGTAATTCAATGCACTACTACAGAAACAGCCTTTGGCGTCGGTCTTTTAACCCCATTTGGCGTCGGTTTCTGACCGACGCCTATGTGGTCGCCGCTAAAGGTCGAACACTTTGGCGTCGGTTTTTTAACCGACGCCTATTTAACCTATAGGCGTCGTTCTTTTAGTAGATAACCGACGCCAAAAGGGTTCGCGCCACAGAAAACGGCGACATCTAGGGCACTTTCTGCGTCGGTGATTTACTAAAAGACCGACGCCTATATTCCATGTAGCGTCGGTCTTGTAGTAGATAACCGACACATAAAGTGTCCTAGATGACGCCGTTTTCTGTGACGCGAACCCTTTTAGCGTCGGTTATATACCAAAGACCGACGCTGTAGGTCTTTGCTGACGGTTTTCTGTAAATAACCGACGCCTATTTATATTTTTTTTTCATATCAGGTTGTAGGCCTGCTGTGGCTGGTCAGCAGGATGAGAACCTGCAGTTCAGTTTTCTGAACTGTAGGTTTACGACATCCATTGATATCAGCCTACAAGCAGGCCGCAAACCTGCAAAAGTCACAAGGAAAATTTCACACAAGTACATACATTTAGACATCAATTCAATTCTCACATTCACACATATAGAAACATTCAAATAAATGTATTAACATTTAGAAATTTTCATTTACAAAGTATCATTCATTATCGCTATCAACATCCCAATTATATCTTACAGTTGCCACTGCTTGTATGGCTTTTTCCCATTCTTCTCTTACTTCATTTAATGCTTCCATCGTATATGGAGCATGTATATTTTTTAAGCGTTTACCTATAGTGTGGTCAGTTTTAAACACCTGCAAAGAGAATGATGTATATATATAAGTAATAATATAAAAATAAGATTGATATATTTCATACTAACTAATGAGACTATATATAATACCTCATGTATGCTATCGATGTCCAATGCGGCATGTTTGATAATCATCTGCATAAATCAAATCACATAGTATGCGCATGCCCAGCCATTGTCTTGTGTAGCGCACTATAAATTGAAACATACAAAATAATACAACTAAGAACAATTCACATCAATAATATATACATTGGAGTCGGGGAGTCGGGAACTTACTTTTACGTTCTCCCAATTTATTGGCTGGTTCTTTTTCCTTGGGACCTTTCCTCCAGCCTTTTTGAATGCATCTAAACCCCTACATGTTAATATAACACAGTAAATTGCATAAGTAAATAGTAATGTAATAAAAGATGTTAACTGATATAAAAATGAAATATTTCTCACCAGAATAATGGCATTCTCATTATGTGTCCAATTTTAGTGTTTAATGTACTTCCTACGGGATCTAGATAATAAACAGTGAACGTCCCAGGGACAATAACTAGTAACTCCCAATGTTTACCGCTAGAGGTAAAAAGTTAACCATTAATAACTCAAAATGCAAAATAAAAATGGAATTTTCTTAAGTCCAAATTATAAATAAAGTAAACTTACTTGACATTGAATGGAACTATTATTATCGTCTTCATTTGCTGACCAAAAATTGTAAAAGCATCTATACAGTATTGTTGAACACTATCAGGGTCTTTAGCTACCATACTAATCAATGATGGAATCAAAAATCCCACATGATCATATGCAAATTGTTTGCAATGATCTTCGACTAAGTAGCTGCAAAACATATAGGCGTATGCATTAATATATAAGAAACCAGATCACCAGATCTTACACAAGGTATATGGATGTATAAACAAGATCTCACCTTATTCATGTCTCTATCATTGATGTATTCAGCCAATCATACATAAACAACTCAATAATATCTTGTATAAATAAAGAGCTGTCGTATGATTGACCTGCATAATCTGCATCTAAAGAAACAATTATAGGGCAATGTATATTATGTGCCCGTCGCCAACATGTCATTCCCCTACAAGCAGGACCTAACGGGTATGTTAGGTCAGTTGGAACCCAAGTCGGTAATGCGGGAAGTGGAGGTGGAGGCCTAGGGGCTCCTGGTTTCTTCTTTTTAACCTGTATATATAATTTCAGATCAGTTGACATCATATATATACATTAACAATATAAAGTAATATAAATTTATCTTACAATTTCAGTTGTGTAGACGACATCTGCTTTGGGCCACAATATGACCCCGCCTTCTGCCTCAGCAAGTGTATCAATATCCGGGTGGGGATATGGCAATGTAGCTTCTCTTCGATCGGGTAACACACGTATCGGGCTCACACGAACATAGCCCTGTGGCATTGGAGTCCCGTGAAACATTGCCCCAGGAAGGGACAGGTAAGCCTGCGCCTCTGCAACAACGTAGTCTTGCATTCTTAAGCGGCATGGCTTCAATGCCTACAAATTTACGTAAAGAATATTATACATATACATATCATCTTGAAAACATAACAACTTGAAAAGACTAACTACAATGTCATAAACAATACTTACAGCAGACGTGCTAGGCGATGGGTCTCCAGGATTACTGGTAGTCTGTGCATCAGGAGAAGAGTGGGTCGCCATAGGCATATTGGAAGCCTAAGATGCCTGCCACCGCATCAATTCTTCCTTGACCTTCTCAGCAACTACATCGTTGACCATCTTAGCAACTAAATCCTCAACTGTCTTATTCTCCTATACATGGATAAAAGAAACATTAGCTTCTTATTAATGAATTTCCCTTTGCAGTTACATTCTAAAAAATGAATAGGTTACCTCTTCTTGAGAAAGTCCCGCTCTGGGTTTGCGCTGGGATGGCCCAAAGAATGCTTTGATGCCCACACCAGCGCCGGCACCTCTAACACGTCCAGGATGCTCTGGGTTACCCAGAGCAACTGTCAATTCATCCCTTGTGCTCTGAGAGATGAACGTGCCTTGTTTCCTCTGCTCGTGCAGCTCCCACTAATCACCATAAACAAAAATTGGTAAGTTAACACCACAAATAATCAATATTCAAATGATTGCTCTAAGAGTTGTATTTTACCATTTTTGCAGCCGCCTCAGCAGTTTCGGGCTTCTTTATTTCACCCTTCTTGTTTTGCCTGCCAGCTATCCAGATATCATGGTGTGGCAAGGCTGTGGTCGCAGACTCCTGAGTAGGAGCAGACTCCTGAGTAGCCGCAGACTCTGCGTGTAGTCTTTGGCGAACGCTTGCATAGCCTTTTGGACCCATAGTGTGGTGATGCACATTCAGTGCACGCCTTGCTTTGTGTGCGTCACTGAGGGCCTAGTTAGTATGCACATTAATGATTTGGTTAGTAGCACTAAATGCTAATCTTGAATAGGTGAATACAATGTATATTAATTAAATTGGGAGTGACGCCTAATACCTTGAATTCTTCAGATTTTCTTGAAGCAACAAAATTGTCCCAATCTTCTTTGTCCAAGAAGTTCCATTGTTCAAGGGCTGACTTCTTCTTCTTATCACCCTCTTTTATGTATTCTCTGTTCAGATTTGTCCTACAATTCCTAAGCATCTTTCCAGCGCGTTGCATCACATTTTTATGATGCAACTTCTCATCCAATGCAAATAGATTCTGTAAAATCGAAATGTTATTAACTAGTATCCAAAATAGAATTGCAAATAATAGAATTTGTAATCTACAAAATAGAATTGCAAATAATAATAACTCACGCATAAATCCTTCCATATCAAGTCTTTTTTCCCTTGAGGAACTTTATGCCAATTATCATACTTAACACCACAATGGCTCCGAGTGGTACACCCAAGATAGTTTACAAAATTATTGCGGTTCACTCCAATTGGATTTCCTCCATTATCAAACTCCACCGCCAATTTGGATCCACTACCACTTAGCGCTAATAACTTCTTCAACAGAGTGATGCCCCTTTTCTTGTTAAGTGTTTGGTAATGCGCATCTAGTTGCTCCAGTGCTTCAGTGGGTACAGGTGCATCAACCTAAAATTTGACAAAAATAAACACACTAAATTAGCCCAATATAGAAATATATGATATATGACATAACTAGAAGATAATGAATTTTATAGAAATACAGGATATGTTTTTAGAACTTACATTAGTATCCTCGCCATGCTCGTCATGGACAGCATGCTCATCATGGACTTCATGCTCATCATGGACATCATGCTCATCATGGTCAGCCATATGAAAATGTCATTTAAAAGGCAAACATTTAGCATTTGTATTAACTAGAAAAAGGCTAACATTTAGCATTTGTATTAACTAGAAAAAGGCAAACATTTAGCATTTGTATTAACATACATGTCTCTAAAATTGTGATCTTTTATCAATTAACAATCCTTCATTGTGATCTCCGCGCACATATAAGTCATCATTAGCTTCAATATTTTGTGGAGTGGGAAACCCAACTGAGAATGGACTGGAGTCATCATACTTATCATAGTACTCTTCTTCATCTATAGGATCTTCAATGAACTGTCTTTTACCATGAAGAACAACCGACCATTTATCATTCGCAGGATCATCGATATAGAATATTTGTTTCGCCTGTGATGCCAATATGAATGGTTCACCCTTCTCGCCAATCTTTTCGAAGTTCACCAAAGTGAAACCCAATTCATCCACTATAACTCCTTTGGTGTTATCAACCCAATTACATTTAAAGAGCGGAATTTTGAAATCTATGTAGTCAAACTCCCAAATGTCCTCAATGACACCGTAATATGACATTTTAGCTTCACGTGGACTCTTATCCTTTGCACTTGCAAAGTACATAGTCGACGCTTGAAGAGTGACGCCACTATTTTGGACGACACTCTTATCATCTTGGCGCTTTGTGTAATATGTGAATCTATTAATGTCAAACCCTTCATAAGACATAACATTCGGTTTTGGTTTAAAGGCGAGGCATTTGATAGTTTCTGTAATATCATTTGGTGTTTGAGATAGTTGATGTAAGACTTTATCTTCAAACCACTTAGTAAAAGTCTTATTATGCTCTCTAGCAAGCCACATTGAACTTGCTCGAGGATGTTGTCTCTTTATGAAATTGGTATGTTCCTCGATATAAACACTCACTTCGTCCATATTGTGTAAAATATACAAGTGAGCTTGTTCCAACTTCTCACGGCTGATTACTTTCACCCGTGATCCCAAAATTCCTTTGCCCTCCTCAATATTCTTGTCATTATCAGGAGTGTCGTTACCACTGAGAAAGTCATTGCAAAAATCCATAACCTCTCTCGCCACATAACCTTCAATAATACTCCCTTCAGGCCGATAACGGTTTCGAACATCACCTTTAAAAATGCTCATGTATCGTTCAAAGGGATACATCCAATGCAAGAAAACTGGTCCCAACATTTTCACTTCCCTAGTCAAGTGGAGAACAAGATGTACCATGATATCAAAGAACGAAGGAGGGAAATACATCTCAAGCTGACATAGGGTAACAACCACTTCTCTTTGCAAATTATCGAGAGTATCAGGGTCAATAACTTTGCTGCATAGACTGTTGAAAAAGAAACAAAGTCTGGTAATTGCAAACCTTACATGCTTCGGAAATATAGATCGAATTGCCACGGGCAATATTTGTTGCATTAGAGTGTGACAATCATGAGATTTAAGACCTATCAACTTCAGATCTTTCATTGATACCAATCTACGGATGTTGGATGAGTAACCATGTGGTACCTTAACATTTACTAAGCATTCACAAAAAGTTTTCTTCTCCTTTCTAGACAACGTGTAACAAGCGGGAGGTAAGTATGTTCTTTTATTACCCATTTCACGTAATTCTGTTAATCCTGACCTTATTCCCATTTCACGTAGGTCCAGTCTGGATTTTATCCCATCTTTAGTCTTACCTGGTATATTTAACAGAGTACCAATGATGCTATCACAGACATTTTTCTCAACATACATTACATCGATACAATGCCTGACTGTCAAAGAACTCCAATAACGAAGATCCCAAAATATTGACTTCTTCTTGAATGAAGAATTGTCACTCCGTGTGGCCATACTACATTGTGATTTTTTACCAAATTCATTGACAATGTCTTTTACTCTTTCATAAACAACATCCCCTGGTATAGGTTTACGTGCACTCCGTTCATCATTCCATCCATTGAATGCTTTGCGCTTCCTACGATACAGATGGAATTTTGAAAGAAACCTTCGATGACCAAGATATACAGTCTTGCCGCCATGTTTTAGTCTTATTGAATCAGTGTTTTCTTCACATATAGGACACGCTTTAGCTCCTTTGACACTATATCCAGACAAATTCCCATATGCTGGAAAGTCATTAATAGTGCAAAACAACATAGCGTGCAAACGAAATGTCTCTCTTGCGGAAGCATCATAGGTCATCACACCTTCAGCCCAAAGTTTCTTTAAGTCATCAATCAAAGGTTCAAGATAAACATTGATATCATTTCCGGATTGTTTAGGGCCCGATATCAACAATGACAACATAACTTACTAATTTTTCATACACATCCAGGGAGGAAGATTGTATATAACAAGCATGACTGGCCAAGTGCTATGTTGGCTGCTCAATGTCCCGTACGGATTCATCCCATCTGTACAAAGCCCAAGTCTTAGATTCCTATCTTCTTCACCAAATTTAGGGTACAATAGATCAATCTTCTTCCACTGTGGGGAATCAGACGCATGTCGTAGGATCCCATCATTATTTTTCTTAACATCTGCATGCCACCTCAAATTCTTCGCATCTTTCAGATTTGCAAACAAGTGTTGAAACCGTGATATTATAGGTAGATACCACAACACCTTGGCAGGAGAACCAGTTTTGGACTCCCCCGAAGTCGTCAATTTATACTGTGATGCACCACATTTTGGACAATCTTTCAAATCTACATAGTCCTTTTGAAATAATACACAATCATTCGGGCATGCGTGTATCTTCTTGGCCTCCATTCCCATCGGGCACAACATTTTCTTTACCTGGTATGTTGAGATTGGAAGCTCGTTTCCTTCAGGAAGAATTTCTTTCAACAAAGTCAACAATGAAGTGAAGCTTTTGTCGCTCCATCTATTGTTAGCTTTCAACTTATACAATCTCAACACAGCGCTAAGCTTCGTAAACTTAGCACAACCTGTGTATAACGGTATCTCAGCATCATGCACAATATTTGTAAAGATAGGAGGTGGATCGGTGTGCTCTACCCTACAACTATCCAGCATCGCATCAACGATGTCTGCTGGAACTGGTTCGTTCACATTTACGTCATCAGAGGCAATTTCTTCTTCCACCCTAGCACTGCTATCGACATCTACTGGTTTCGATTTTGAAATCTCTCCATGCCAGTGCCATTCTGTATAGCCTTGTACAATCCCGTTGCACATGACATGACTTTTGATTTCCTCACCAGTGTTGACTTTCAAGTTGTTACCGCAATGCCTACATGGATAGTAGAACCTATCTGTAGGTTTTTTCCTATGTTCCTCGACAAATCTAATAAACTGATCAAGACCAGATATAAACTCTGGGGTGCAACGATTACGAATGGACATCCATGATCTATCCATTCTATGATCAGAGAAAACAAGTATATATTAGGAAACAAGTATATATTAGGAAAAGATTAGGCAGCATTTCCCCGCTGTTCTCTAAGTACATATGTACTTAGAGAACAAACGGGGAAATGCCAACAAACACATGTGATGTCATTCTTATATATAATAAATGTGTACCACCTATCCCATCCTTGAATACCTAATCTCACTAGTAAGTGTATAATGTGTATTGGGTTTTCAAGAAAATTTCGGCAGCATTTCCCCGCTGTTCTCTAAGTACATATGTACTTAGAGAACAAACGGGGAAATGCTACCAAAATTTTCTCGAAAACCCAATACACATCATACACTTACATCCTAAGTGAGATTAGGTGTTCAAGAACAGTCCCAAACCGGGGACTATCCAAGATTT
Source organism: Alisma plantago-aquatica (assembly GCA_963693085.1). Taxonomy (NCBI): domain Eukaryota; kingdom Viridiplantae; phylum Streptophyta; class Magnoliopsida; order Alismatales; family Alismataceae; genus Alisma; species Alisma plantago-aquatica. Next base: position 1,406,429,649 of record OY856409.1, on the reverse strand, counting down.
ACTCCTAATGAGTCAATCTTGGACGGGTTTCTAGGCCAACAAACACAATAATAGATATCTACAATGAAGTCGGACTCCATACAAACAGAATATAATTTAGTGATTGTTCATTCTAATTTATACCAATGTACAAGTAATATAAAAAACAATGATTGTTCACATTCTAGGCCAACAAACACATGTGATGTCATTCTTATATATAATAAATGTGTACCACCTATCCCATCCTTGAACACCTAATCTCACTAGTAAGTGTATAATGTGTATTGGGTTTTCAAGAAAATTTCGGCAGCATTTCCCCGCTGTTCTCTAAGTACATATGTACTTAGAGAACAAACGGGTAAATGCTACCAAAATTTTCTCGAAAACCCAATACACATCATACACTTACATCCTAAGTGAGATTAGGTGTTCAAGAACAGTCCCAAACCGGGGACTATCCAAGATTTACTCCTAATGAGTCAATCTTGGACGGGTTTCTAGGCCAACAAACACAATAATAGATATGTACATGTTAGTGTTTCATCACAATTGATGTTAGGGTTTAAACAATGTTAGGGATTAATCAAATCAAATTAGGATGCTAGAATGGACAAGTTTAAATCAAATTAGGATTTAAATTAGGGTTCCAATAGGATTCAATTTAATTAATTTTTATGTGAAAGATGTAATATTATAATACATACAATGGCAATGAAATGAAACCCTAATTGTATTGGAACTCATAAAAGGATGTCTCAAAGGTTGAATCTAATATATGCATCCTAAAAAAGGTATCACATTACAAATGTGCATTTCAATAATCATATTTTATTTCCTTCCAATTAGTGTGGGTGCACCCCCAAATGTAGTAGGCGCACCCACTACTACAGAAACCCTAACATTACACAGCTAGTTCACCTTATTTAACCCATGGATACTTCTAGTACTTATGTATTGGACTAACGATGCTTGATACTTAAACACTCAAACAGAGTTTGTATAGTGGCTTCAGATTCATGTACACATGTTTCACAACTCTTCCTCCTTTATATGTCTAACCTTAAGATTTTGATAGGTGAGGAGGTGGTATTAGTATCTGTCTTGGTAGGTGGCATTAGGTTGTAGATGATTATTATCATATTGTCATGTTCTTATTGTAATTAGCTAGAGAACTACACCTACCTATGTACAAAGAGCAGGAAAAAAAATACAGGGGATAGCTCATACACACAAAGAGAGCAGGAAAAAAAATACAGGGGATAGCTCATACATCAACCTAGATAGATAGCCCTGACACTAGCATTAAAACAGCAGCAGAATTAGGGCGTCAACCTAGAAAGAATGGTAGAGGAAGGGTTTGATGCTAGTACCTTGTAAGAAGCAGAGTTAGGGCGTGAGCAAGGAGACGTAGAGCAGCAACAAGGAGGAAGGAGTGGGCGGCGGCGCCGGCGACGCAGACCAGCAGTCGTCGACGAGCAGGAGCGGCGGCGAGCAGGCGGCGGCGGTGGCGGCGACACAGAGCACCAACAGCAGTAGGATCGTCGGCGAGAGGAGCGGCGGTGAGCAGGTGTCCAACGGCGGCAGGAGCGGCGGCGAGTAGGAGTGGTGGCGGAGAAGGGCGCCGGAGAAGGGAGCTGAAGTAGAAATCGCCGGAGAGAAATCGGCGGAAGCAGAGAACTAGGGATATCGCTCGCAATGAAACAGACGAAAGGGGAAGAGTCTGGCGATCGAGGGTAATGAAGTTCCCAAATAGCGTCAGTTGTTTACAAAAACCGACGCCTAAACATCTTTAGCGTCGGTTGTCTGAAAAAACCGACGTCCAACAGGGGCGATATTTTCATGAAAATATTTGGCGGGAACA
>OY856409.1:1406412806-1406417806 GCA_963693085.1 Alisma plantago-aquatica | reverse complement strand
GTTGCTGTCAGAGACCATCTCGGTCGACAAATTGTCGGCCGAGATACCTACTTGGTCAAAGTTTTGTCGACCGACATGCTCTCTGTATTAACGTTCATTTGCAACCTCCAACTACCTTGTCGGCTGTGTCTAACGGCTACTTGGGTCTTTCTCGATCGAGAAGTTTGTCGACCGAGAGTGTCTCGGTCGAAGAGTTTGGTCGACCGAGATTGACCCTGTTTCAATGTTTCAATTTAGACACTAAGTATATGTGTGAGTGTGCATATGTGATCCTATTGGAAGGGAATGACTTATCTAAATGTAGTGTTTATCTAGGGAAGATCTAACGCTTGATTTACATGCAATCTAAGTACTTGTACATTATATATTTGTACAAGTTTTTACAAAGCTTATTACATTGCATGAAAACATAAATATGTAAGCATATGGATTTCCCTAGTTGCTTTTGTCATCCACTTTGTTCCTGCACACTCAAGTAGCTCGTTAGATCAATAAGAATGAAATGTTTGTCATCATCAAAATAGAGGGATTTATCATAATGGCCAATTTATCCAACAATCTCCCCCTTTTTGAAGATGACAAACATTTCCTAGTATGAAATAAGGAAATATAAAGCATGTGAGTTTCATACCTGAAAATTACCTTTTGTAGCCATTCTTGTATTGCAACTGAGTGCTGGCCATCAATATGAAACTCTTTTATATTTTTATTTTCATTTTCTTTCTCCCCTTTTGTCGTTTCAAAAAGATATCCAGGTTAAATTTTATTTTTCTTCCCCCCCTTAATTTTATATTATGCTCCCCCTTAAATAGATATCCTATTACGAACATGGATTTAATATCATTTTTGTCTAATTTATCCACAATTTATTTCTCAATCATTTGCAAAAGATGTTAAGCCTTAAAATGATATGAGATTCTCTTAAGCTTATGAATGTATATTTATTTCTCATTTATCAAGAATCCTTTAATTTCTAGAGTACATAAGAATGTCTCTAACCAAATGCAAGGGATGTTAAGCCCTGATTTGTTTAAAGAGTTCCTTTAAGAACAAGATATATCATTTTTATGAGAAATTCATGGATTTATTCATGGATTTCTCCATATGAGTGAGAATACTGAGGTCATGTCTAGATTTAATGAGCTCTTAATCAGATAATGAAATTTATTTTTAATGAGTTCCCCCTTAATCTTTGCAATTAAAGCAGTTTAAAGCTTTTAAGTTCACAAATTATATTTTGCTTTTGACCTCCATCAAAAAATGTACTAAGATTAAGTTTACTAAAATGATGTCCAAATAAACATTTTGTCAAAGCTTATTTTAGGTTGCCCTTGACTACGACCATAGCGCCCCTTGGTCAAATTTCATTTCAACCAAGAGGCATGAATTGCAAATTTCCAATTAAGCATTCATAATAATTTTTGATGCATGTTTAAGTGATATTCAACAAAGCATGAAAGCACGATGAATATTTCAAATCTTTTAAAGATATCAATTGAAAATTGTTCTCATTATATATCACAAATGAATCGTTTTGCTTGTAGTAATAAAAGCATATAATAGAAATTTCCTTTAAACTAAGCATAATTTTGACTTAAATTATTTAGAGAATCAACCAAATTAATCTCATATAAGCTTTCAAGGATGATTTCCATGATTTATACTTTATTGTACAGTTATTAATCACAACTAGATAACAATTTTGATCAATTTCAAAAGAATTCAGCAATTTTACATCAGTCTGAAAAATAGTGACATGCTCGGTCGACAATTTCTCGACCGAATGTTCACTCGGTCGAGAGATTCTCGACCGACCAAGTTTCTGGAATATGTTAAGAACTGTTAATCAATTTCAAGCAAAAGAGATTATGCAAATTAGAGCTTGATTGTGTTGAGATAAGGCATTATAATATCAAGAATCAGTTTAGGTCAAATCTCAACTAGTTAATTTTAAGCTACTAAGTTTTAGGAATCCAAGCAAACTCATCATTCTTTTTCTTATATGGGCATGAAAATGAATAATGTCAAAGACGCATGCAATAATGACAACTAATAGCGTCAACTTCATTTCTCTTTCTAGGAATTGTGTTCCTAGGTACAAATATAATCTTATTCTTGGATGTTTTAACTCTTTTGGGTTTATTTCTCCTTGGATCATATCCTAATCCTCTTCTTCCATTATAACTAGAGGAAATTTTTAGAATATTTTCAAGCATGTCATTTCCTCTTAGCTCATTTACATTTCTTTATAACTGAGCAATCTCTTTCTTTGCTTTATCTAAATCAGATACTAGAGAATTTCTTTCTTTGACAACCTCATCATAATCTAAATGTGAACATAGAATAGGTTGTTTCTGAAGATCATTCACTTGAGTTTGCAACTTTAACTTTTCAAAGGATAGAAGTTTGCAATTTGCTTCTACCGATTTTAATTTGAGATCATAATCTTCATTTTCCTTTTTGAGATTTTCATTTTCGGATACAAGAGCAAGAAGTTTAGCATTTAAATCTTTATTTGATTTCTTAAGTTTCTTCTTGCACTCAATATATTTCTCGTGAGTTTCTTGAAGACTAGCAATTAAATCTTCTTTTGGTAGATCAAAAAGACTTACCTCTTCTTCTTCTTCATTTGTTGTAGCAATGAGGCACTCTACTTCTTCTTTTCCATCATCACTATCATCACTTGAATCATCCCATGCAGCTCGATATGCTCTTTCTTTCTTTTTGTGTGATGATCTCTTCCCTTTCTTGAGTTTTAAACAATCACCTTTCGTGTGTCCCTTTTTACCACATTCAAAGCACCTGGAAGAAGAAACACTAGAAGTTTTATTAGTTTTAAAACTTTTATATTGCTTACCATTTACAATGAGGGTTTCTTCTTCACTATCATCTTCACTTGTGTCATGATTGTCTTTGGTTGATGCTTTGAATGCAATGTCCTTCTTTTTCCCATGTTGACGTTCATGTTCTCTCCTTTCTTCCTCCTCTAAAGTTGCCTCATGAGCTTCTAGATTACCAATGAGTTGCTCCATTTTCAGTTTAGTGAGATCATTTGCTTCCTCAATGGCTGTCACCTTGGGCTTGTACTTTGGAGGAAGTGATCGAAGTACCATTGACACCTGATCTTCTTCAAGAACAATTTTTCCTAAGGCATTTAAACCATTAACAATAGAAGAGAATTTTGCAAACATCTCACTAATGGATTCATTCTGATCCATATGAAAGTGTTCAAATTTATGTTTAAACATACTAATCTTAGAATTTTTAACTTGAACTATACCTTCATAGGTTATAGACAGTCTATGCCATATCTCATAGGCTGTTTCACAATTTGATATTCTATTGAATTCTCCTACTGAAATTGAACAATAAAGAATACTTACAACCTTTGCATTCATTTGAGCCAATTTTACCGTATTTGTATCCCATTCTGCATATTGCATCTGAGGAAGCTCGTATGGGGTTGAGACCATCCTCCATAAGTCCCAACTTATGCCTTGGAAGTAAAACTGCATCCTTCTCTTCCAATATTGGTAGTTTGTTCCATCAAACACTGGAGGCCTAGCAACGAATGTCCCTTCAATGTTAATGTTGTTGAGCACCCCATCACCCATTCTTCAAGACCTTGTTAGGGTTCCTTGAAGCCTGCTCTAATACCAACTGAAAAACCACTAGAGGGGGGGTGAATAGGGTTTTAAAGTAATTTTAATAATTATTTTAATTCAAGCAAACAACCACAAAAATATTGGACAAGGAGACAAGGGTTTAGAGTGGTTCCTACCTTAGCAAATACTAAGGTAGTCAGTCCACTACCCGGTTGCTTACCCAACTGAGATTTGGAAAGAATTTAATTTTATTACCTCGCAAGGACTTTACATAAAATTACAATTCTCTCCCTAAACCCTTCAAGCAGCCTTCACCTAGAAGTAATCTCCCAACCTTGAAGCAGCCTTCACCTAGAAGTAATTGCACCACCTTGAAGCAGCCTTCCTCCTGAAGTAGCTTCCCGTTGCAATAGCCTTCTTGAAGTAGCTTCCCGTGCGATAGCATTCTTGAAGTAGCTTGAAGTCAACCTTCTCCTCCGAGAAGAACCTTCTCCAATCTGCAGCCTCCAACCCTAGGAGTAGCAAGGAGAATACAACGAATAAAAAGGAACAAGACGGAAAATAGAAATTACAACTTATCCTTTGAAGCACAAGACTTGATTTGCCTATATCAAGCGTGTAGATCTCCTAACCAATGTGTATGGCAATGTGATTGTAGTGGATAGGAGATACTAGCCTATAGGAGATGAAATTAGAGCAATGGGAATGAATAGCCAATGTAGAAATTGCTCTATTACTTAAAACTGATTGCAAATGTAATTGCTTGCTCAAAGAGTATTCAAGTGTAGCTTCGGTGTATTTGGGTGTCCTAAGGCATGTCCTATTTATAGGAATGACCTACAAGTGCTTAAGGACGTTCTAGACAACTTCTAGGGGTTTCTAAGTGCTTAACTAGCCATTAGGTATAAGTTAGGTGCTTTAGTAACAGCTAGTTGCTTTATTCTGCAGTTGCTATCAGAGACCATCTCGGTCGACAAATTGTCGGCCGAGATACCTACTCAGTCGAAGTTTTGTTGACCGACAGGCTCTCTGTATCAACGTTCATTTGCAACCTCCAACTACCTTGTCGGCTGTGTCTAACGGCTACTTAGGTCTTTATCGGTCGAGAAGTTTGTCGACCGAGAGTGTCTCGGTCGAAGAGTTTGGTCGACCGAGATTGACCCCGTTTCAATGTTTCAATTTAGACACTAAGTATATGTGTGAGTGTGCATATGTGATCCTATTGGAAGGGAATGACTTATCTAAATGTAGTGTTTAGCTAGGGAAGATCTAATGCTTGATTTACATGCAATCTAAGTACTTGTACATTATATATTTGTACAAGTTTTTACAAAGCTTATTACAATGCATGAAAACATAAATATGTAAGCATATGGATTTCCCTAGTTGCTTTTG